>JAFFST010020593.1:16437-26572 GCA_022414735.1 Noturus placidus | reverse complement strand
TTGATGTTCCGAAACACTTAAGTGTGACAAACATGCAAAGGAACAGGAAATGATGAAGGGGGCAAACACTTTTTCACACCACTGTATATACATCTAGATGTTTAAAACAACCTAGACCATGGCACCATTGGTGGCAGGCAACCCAATTTTTATGTGAGTAAAATATTGGAACAGACAGACAACATAAATTAAAGTAAATAGCAGTATTTGGTTGAATATCCCTTGCAATCACTGCATCAAATGTAGCATTCTTCTTTTGTGTTGCTTTCCATGCTTATACCACAATATCTTTCAGTTGTGTTTGTTTTGGGGGGTTTTATGTTCAGTCTGGTGATTGACTTGGCAAGTCTAAATCCTTCTACTTTTTTCACCTGTTGAAATCCTTTGTTGTGTTGACAGTGTGTTTTGAGTCATTATCTTGCTGCATGATGAGGTTCCTCCAAATATGATTGGAAGAATTTCGCTGTAAATTGGCAGACAGAATGTTTCTGAATTCATTCTGCTGCTAGCATCTAGAGTTACATCATCAATTAAGAGTAGTGAGACCATTCCAGAAACAGCCATGCAAGCCCAAGCCATGAAAATACCTCCACTGTGCTTGACCAATATGCTCATATTTTTTGGATCATGAGCAGATCCATGCTTTAATCTTAATTCCAGAACTTTTGTTGCTCATCTCTGTATTACTTTGCGTATTCCAGTCTGGCTTTCCGATTATTACTGCTAATGAGTGTTGTGGGGAATTTCTCCAGTCTCCCACATAGGTTTGAGGAAACCAAATGAATCAGATTCTTAGAATCAACAAGAACTTTTGTTACAACGGTAAACCCAAGCAGTAAAGGAGCCTAGTCCTAGGAGTGACCACTGAAGAGTGTTGTGTACTGTACATATTGCATGATCTTAAAAATCCTAAAGGCATGCCATTTGCCCACTCTAATTGGCTAATTCTAATTTGTCTTTCTCACTCTGCCTCTATGTACTGCCACTAGATGTTTCCCCATCTGTTTAATTCACCCATTTAACGTTAATGTTATCTATCCATCTGAGACGGCATCAAATAGGGTTGACCTCCTTATCGACATCTGACGCATATTCCTATGTGTACTGTGAGTTCTGCCTTAACAGGCATAATAAAACGCATATATATGTTATATATTAACATATATATAAAAAATACTCATCTTAAACTGTCCTTTGTATAAGTTGTTAAAAACTAAATTCATTAGATAGACTTACTGGAGCCTGCCTAGGTTAGAGAATGACTCTGATCAATTTTCTCTCATTTCTCAGCTTGGAAGAAAATGGCTTGTTTTAATCCCGTAGACAGCTTTCTGGTTTTTATGTTGGTTTATCCTTTTTAACAACAAATGAAGTCTTCACAAGTGAAACCCAGAGCTCAAACTAAGAGTTGACATTCACAGCTATTAATTGGTTAAAAAATTAATCTAACATAGCACACCTTGGCAACAAGATATATCTGTCAGTCACATGGTCCAATATTTTTGATCATTTGAAAAATTGCGGGGTTCAATCAAAAGCTGCCATGTTCTAAGTTGTTTAACACATCTCGATGTAATTATCACAAAATGAAAGCTGAAAATATCCACTCTTGTGTGACTATTTGTAAATGGTAAATGGCACACTTGTATACCGCTTTTATCCAAAGCGCTTTACACTGTGTCTCATTCACCCATTCACACACCAATGGTAGCAGAGCTGCCATGCAAGGCGCTAATTTGCCATCAGGGGCAACTTAGGGTTCAGTGTCTTGCCCAAGGACACCTCGGCATGTGGAGTCACATGGGCCGGAAATTGAACCGCCAACTCTACGATTAGTGGACAACCCGCTCTACCACCTGAGCCACCCCTACCCCTACCCCTAGATGACATCAAGGAGCTGGTGGATGTTAGAGACCTTGTGCTCCTCCTCCTTCCATTTGTGGATGCCCCACAGATGCTCAATAGGGTTTAGGTCTGGAGACATGCTTGGCCAGTCCATCCTCCTCAGCTTCTGCAAAGCAGTGGTCGTCTTAGAGTTGTGTTTGGGGTCGTTATTATGCTAGAATACTGCATACTGATCATGCTCTCCTTCAGTAAGTCACAGTACATGTTGGCATTCATGGTTCCATGTCAATACGTGGTTCCATATCTCTAGACCTGAAAACTGTTGAGCATCTGTGGGGCATCCTCAAATGGAAGGTGGAGGAGCCCAAGGTCTCTAACATCCACCAGCTCAATGATGTCATCATGGAGTAGTGGAAGAGGACTCCAGTGGCAATCTGTGAAGCTCTGGTGAACTCCATGCCCAAGAGGATTAAGAAAGTGCTGGAAAATAATAACGGCCTCACAAAATATTGACACTTTGGGCCCAATTTGCACATTTTCACTTAGTGGTGTACTCACTTTTGTTGCCAGTGGTTTAGGCATTAATGGCTGTATGTTGAGATATTTTGAGGGGACAGCAAATTTACACTGTTATACAAGCTGTACACTCACAACTTCACTACTACATTGTAGCAAAGTGTTATTTCTTCAGTGTCGTCACATGAAACGATATAATCCAATATGTACAAACGTGTGAGGGGTGTACTCACTTTTGTGGGATAGTGTGTATATATATATATATATATATATATATATATATATATATATTGCAACAGCAAGGCTAAGTCTATTATTTTTGCCATATATTAAAGACATTTAGGCTTCGTATGAAAAGACGAATATGAGATCACAGATCAGAGTTATCTGTCAGGATACAAGGAAGGCAGGCATCAAGACAATTCTCTGTTCTGGCATCTAGATGGTGGAACAATCTTCCGATAGATTTCTGAACAGCTGAGTCTCTGGGAGTCTTCAGATTATGTAAAACTTCCACTTCCTCAAGTACTTACCCCTTTAATTTTAAAAAGTATTGTCTGTGTGCTTACAATATTACCTCCCCAAAATAGTTTTTAGACTGATTCTTGGTTCTTAGTTCATGATCTAGTGAAGCAGTATCAGGATGTATTTATTGGAACAGAGAACTCTTGAAGAGGTTGAGTTGATAACTTCTGGAAGATGCTGGTTGAAGAGACCTCTTTAAGATGTTAAGAAGACTTTTGCAGCTATTTGTTAGTTGATGTGGACTCCCTGAAGATTCTGATTACGGAGTACCTTTTGAAAAGTGTTGGTAGAAGAGAACTTATTGTTTCCATGGCTTTAGCTCTTCGTAGTTGGGCGGAACCGAAAGGGTTTTGCTCCAATCAGCATGAAATTGTGGCAGGGTTGTAGCAACATTCTCCACCCATGACCATACTCTGTGATAACATAATTTCATGCCTTTTCTTTTCTTCTTTTTTATAGTGTGGATCAAACTTTTAGTCCCAAATGTTGGTACTTATACCTAACAACGTTCTACTCATTGTCTAAATGCAACTTTGTGGTTACAAGCACACGGTAAAGATAATAATCAACTTCAGTTGTTATTATCTTGCAGTCCTTGGACTTTTACAATATGAGGTGTCCTGATGCAGTTAGTGTGACCAAAGGGCATTGCCTGTGATGATTGTCCTTGGGGCCTATTTGGGTGAGTTTCCACCTTTTCCCAAAGTTTTCAGCTGAAGGACAGGGCTTTCGTATTGTAGGACTGCACTTCCCATACACGCACGCGCTCGCATTCTTCGGAGTTCTGATTGCGGACATCTGTACTCAATCACAGATGCACACACAGAGTATTTAATGAATGAATGAATGAATGAATGAATGAATGAATGTCTTTATTGTCATTATACACATGTACAATGAAATTAGGAGAAATAAAAAGAAATAGGAATAATAAGAAATAAAATTAAATTAAAATAAAATAATAAAATAGAATAAATATCAATATACAACATGAAATAGGATAGATAAAAAATAAATAAAATAAATAATACTCTGGCGGGGACTATGAAAATTGCACAGTTTTGAGACACTACGTACCTATAGAGAAATCAGTACATGTGTTTGTTTAGAGTGGTTATGGCTTTTGGGAAGAAACTATTCTTGAGTCTATTCATCCTTGTTCTGATGCATCTGTAGCGTCTCCCTGAGGGCAGCAGATTGAACAGTTCGAAGCCAGGGTGAAAGCTGTCCTTAACAATGTTTTTTTCCTCTGCTAAGGCAACGGGGGGTGTAAATATCCACCAGGGAGGGGAGAGGGCAGCCAATGATCTTCTGTGCTGCTCTTATTACTCTCTGAAACCTCTCTCTCTCTGCTACGGTGCAGATTCCGTACCATACCATAATGCAATAGGTCAGCAGGCTCTCAACGGACACAGAAGCAGATTGGAATCCAAATTGTACTTCCTGAGGACCCTCAGGAAGTGTAGCCATTTTTGAGCCTTCTTAATAATCCCAGTAATGTTGTCTGTCAAGGAGATGTCAGCAGAGATGAAAACATCAAGAAACCGGAAGGTGTGAACCCTCTCCACACACTCACCATTGCTGAAAAGAGGGGCTAGCTCAGTGTTGTGCTTCCTGAAATCCACAATGATCTCCTGGTTTTTCTTGGTGTTTAGAGCCAGATTGTTCTCTGAACACCAGGCTGCTATGTTCAGGACCTCCTCTCTGTAGGCTGCTTCATCTCCCTTTGAAATGAGTCTGACTACTGTGGTGTCATCAGCAAACTTGACAATAAGGTTGTTGTCGAGGACCGGACAACAGTTGTAGGTGTAGAGACAGTACAGGAGGGGGCTCAGCACACAGCCCTGTGGAGAACCAGTGCTCAACATGCGAGTGGAGGAGAGGTATGGTCCGGGTCTCACTGTCTGAGGTCGGTTGGTGAGGAAGTCCTTTATCCAGGCACATGTGAGGGGGGTGGGAGGCCGAGAACGACCAATTTGGTGATGAGGATGTCTGGGATGATTGTATTAAAAGCCGAACTGTAATCCACAAAGAGCATCCGGACGTAGCTCTGCTGCTGTTCTAGAAGACTCAACACAGACTGGAGAGCTACGGCAATAGCATCCTCTGTGGATCTGTTTGCACGGTATGCAAACTGATAATGATCAAAGTCTGGGGGGAGGTAGTAATATGCTGAAGAACCAATCTCTCAAAGCACTTCATAATAACTGGAGTGAGGGCCACAGGACCAAAGTCATTTAGGTTGTTGGTGGGAGACATCTTTGGCACTGGAACGATTGTGGCTGATTTTAGGCAGGGTGGGATGACTGCTTGGGCCAGAGAGAGATTGAAGATTCTGGTAAAGATGTGGGTGAGCTGGTGGGCACATGATCTAAGCACCTTAAGAGGTACTCCATCTGGGCCAGCAGCCTCCCTGGGGTTCACTGTCAGAAACATCCTTCTGACATCGTGTTCCCTCACAGTAAATATAGTGGTGCAGGAACCAGGGGGGGATGTAGGCAGGGCTGGACCGGTACAGGAGCTCTATGATGATGGAGGCAAGACTGGAGCATACAGAGCTCTGATGCCAGACCTGAAGGCAGCGTCACGGGCTCTGAGGAGTGTGCAGACCTGGTTGGTCATCCAAGGTTTTTGGTTTGGAAAAACCCAAATGTTTTTGTCTACAGTCACATTTCCAATAAAAGAACTTAATATAGTCCAGTACCGTTCCTGTGAATGTTTTTAGGTCCTGGTGTTCGACGAAATCCCAGTCTGTCTGTCTGACGCAGTCCTGTAGTTTGGAGATTGCAACATCAGGCCAGATAGTAACACACTTTATAGTGGGCATGGCACTGCGTCTGAGTGGTTTGTAGGCTGGGGAGAGCAGAAGGGAGAGATGGTCTGATTGGCCGAGGTGGGGGAGAGGTGTGGCTCTGTACGCATGCTTAATATTGGAGTAAACATGATCCAGAGTGTTCTCCCCTCTAGTAAAACACTTCACATGTTGATAAAATTTCGGGAGTACAGTCTTTAAGTTCGCCTTATTAAAATCTCCTGCAATTATGTGAACACCGTCTGGGTAAGCCTTTTGCTGTTTGTTTATGGTGTTCAGCAGGAGAGAGAGCGCCGTGTTCACATTGGCGTCGGGTGGAATATACACAGCCGTGATAATCACTACTGTTAACTCTCTCGGTAGAAAAAAGGGCCGACATCTTACAGACATGTACTCGAGGTCAGGGGAACAGTGTTTGTCTATCATTGTTTCGTTATTACACCAGTTCTCATGCACATACATACAGAGCCCACCCTCTCTGGTCTTACCGGAGTCCTCCATCCTGTCCCAGCAGAGCATAGCACGGCCTGCTGGCTGCATGTTAGCATTGAGTATCCTTGGATGAAGCCAGGTTCGGTAGAGGTGGCTTGTGTGGTTGTTCTCTCAGCCTCAGCATAACACCGGACCTGCGTCCCCGCTTCTGTTTTCTTTCCCTCCTAGAGCCAACAACAATCCACGGAGAGCCCAGCAATCTCGCTATGTCGTCTGGGATGTTGTGCGTGTGGTGAAAGGCTCCCGAAATAGGTATCTGATGCTGGTTCCCAATATCCATAAGATTCTGGCTTGTGTAGCGAATGTACGCAGAACCGATAATACACAAACAAGTAATAAAGAAGTAGTTCAAAAACAACAAAGAATAGCACTGAAAGGGAGAGCCGTAAGCCGCCGCGATATATTGCCTGTATTTGGATTACGATTCCCTGCCTTGCACAGTTTGGATTGTTCGCCCGATCGCCTGACCTTTGTCTGTTTCCCAAATTCGACTTTAGCCTGATCCTTGCTCTCCTGTTACTGCACCATCCGCGAATGCTTCCACAAAAGGTATCATAACAGATTACTTCGCCGCACTATGGAGGCAGCAGGCACCCCGGAATGGCAACGATACCTGCGCACATACCCCCCCACACGCACCGGTGCATATTCAGCCACCATCTGCTGCACACTTTCTGCGACTGCCCATGCCAGAGAGGTATGCAGGGGAGCGGAGCAATGTAAGGGTTTCCTACTCCAGAGTTTGCTGTTTTTTGACAGTTACCATGACATGCCGAAGATTAGTAAGATCATGCTCCATGGAGCTCCAAACCGGACATGCCTTGCTCTGGGCTACAGCTGAGTGGGAATGAGGGGGCTGTGCCCGCCCCTTGCTCGTGGACTTCATTTCCTGCTTGCAGCATGCATTCTATCATTCCTCTGATGGATGGGAGACAGGCTAGGAGCTCATGAGAGTCACGCAGGGCCCGTGTGATGTGGTGGAGTACGCCCTGGAGTTCTGCACCATTGCAGCACAGAGCGGATGGGAAGAGCCGTCCCTCAAGATCACATTCCGTCAGGGGCTGAACCCAGAGTTTGTGAGTTCCCCGTAGCTCAGCTGGACCGATTACACTGGACCAATCGCCTGCGCTGTGGGGCGCCCTGCCCCCCAAGCCAGAAACTGCAGCAGAACCCATGAAGCTAGGACAGACTCAGCTTTGCAAGGAGGAAAGGGAGAGACCGAATTGTGAATCCTGCTGCTTCTACTTTGGCAAGGACAACCACGTTGTTTGTCAGTATCCTCATAAGAAGCTGCGACCTGCCGGGGGTAGTGGAGATAGCCAAAATGGTGAGTTCAACCCAAGCACACACAGCACATATTTTTGTGTTTCCTGTCAAGATTGAACACTCACGGGTGTCTATTGTGCTTACAGCACTGATCGACTCAGGAGCTGCCAGCAACTTCATTGACCAGAAAACTGCACAAGGCCTTCGCATTCGCCTCTACTCCAGCCACGCCATATTCAGCTTCCAGTTTACCTTGTTCTATTTGCCAGGATCGAAGAATACCAAGGCCGATGCCCTGTCGCGGCTCCACTGCCTGGAAAGTCAAGCGGACCATGCTGATTATATCCTGCCCCCCTCCTGCATCATCAGCATCATTGAGTGGGCTCTGGACCAAGCCATATCATGCCTCCCCAGGTCGCAAATCCCAGCAGCATGTCCACCCGGCAAACAGTTTGTTCCGAAGCAACACCGACTGGTGCTCACCACCTGGGCCCACACGGCACTTGCAACGGGTCACCTGGGGATACATCACACCTACTTCTTATAGGCAAAGAAGTACTGGTGGCCCAACATGTCTAGGGAGGTACAACGCATAGTGTCCTTGTGCTGTATGTGCGCCCAGGCCAAGGTACCATGGACACTGCCAGTCGGTAAGCTTAAGCCCCTACCCATCCCAGCATAGCAATGGTCCCACCTGGCCCTAGACTTAATTGCCGACAGGGGAACACCATGTTTCTCATGGTAGTCAATCATTTTTTAAAATCCCTGCACCTCACCCCGCCATCCCATCTGCCTTTGCCACCACTAAGCTACTGCTCCAGCATCAGTTCAGGTTCTTTGGGATCCCAGAAGAGATCGTGAATGATAAGGGGCTGCAATTCACGTCAAGACTCTGGGACAGCTTCATGGAGAAGATGGGCGTCACCGTTAGTCTAAACCAAGAGGTCGCTAGGTTCCTCCGGACCTTCTGTATTTGCCATCAATGGATGAGTGGTTCCACTGGAGTGAGCATGTCTGGGAACACGCACAGCAACATCTAGTGCAGGCTCCATGCACCATCAAATAAAAGGTGGATCGCCACCGGAGGGACCATCCCAATTACCAGCCTAATGTGTCCGGACCATCCTAAACTCCAGGTGTCGGAGAGGTAAACTAGATGGTGGACTGGGAAGGATATGTCCCAGAGGAGCAGTGCTGGATCCCGTCCCATGACATTGTGGACCCAGCAAAACCAGGACCGCGGAAGAGAGGAAGGCCTCGAAGGGATTCGGCTCCCAGAGTGAGCCCTTCGGGGGGGGGGTGTATGTGTCCCGTACACACACGTGCTCGCATTCTCCGGAGTTCTTATTGTGGACACCTGCACTCAATCACAGATGCACACGCGGAGAATTTAGGTCAGGCTGAGAACAATGGTGACTTGCGAAGTAAAGGTTCAGCAGTCCTATCTCTGTCGTTCACCAAGCCGTTGTTCTTGTTTTGGATTTCCACATTTCTCAGATATAGTGCCTGATTTGGATTACTATATTGCCAGAATCAAATAACAACAACTGATTTATTCATCCACCAAAAGTTTCAGTGAGGCTGTGCAATGATTCTGAAAGTTATTATTATCATGGCCTTTGACCTTATAGTGACGATGCAATATTTCTGAGCAGGATAACAAAATCAACAAATTTAGGGATCTTCACTTCACTTTAATATAGACTTTATTACACTATTCCACAACACATAACCTGATCTAACTACTATATAAAGACTATTCTAACAAATATACACACGCGCACTCATACACACACACACATATGGGCATAACAGAGGAATAGATTTACAATACAACAGAGACAAATAGAGTTCACCACATTTAACCTGAGCAAACCATCAATGAACTATGACCGACCCAAAAACTGACTCAGTATTCCTAAGTACTGTACCAGCTTATTACATGTAGGAAAGATGTGTACTTGCTTGCCGTAGTTACTTGGAGACGAGGTGTGTGACGTCATGAGAGGTAAGAGGCCTGGTTGAGACGATAACGGTCGCAGGTCGGTTTCAGCTTAAAAGTGTCTTTAATTAAAGTTATCATTAATAGTTAAGAAAAGAATGAAATGGAGGTCTGAAAACCAGATGATGACATGGATGAGACTATAAAAAATTAATCTTTCTCACTGTCAGCCAGTTGGTTCACTGTGGCATGACCGTTTAAAGCTTGCTAACTGTCTTAGCCCTCTAGGGTTTAATACCTTTAAAAAGGGATTTTCATGATGAGTAAATTATAATTTGCCATTCACTAGCATTTCAGAAATGTTATGACCAACATACATATACCAAACATGATGTATTTAGCTATATGGGATACTGTGCCAGGTATATTGGCCTAATACCAGATAATTAAAGCCTATTAGCTACCTTTAGGTTACATACAGGGTTACTATAGTTCATAATACTCTATAATAATTTGCTTGGGATACTAGTAAATACATACGTTAACAAAACACAAAGATTACAACTTTGGATTCTGGACATGGATATGTGAGTGTATAGAAAATGTTAATGATAATCAATTGTGATATAGGTGGTGTGATGTACAGTGGTGTGAAAAAGTGCTTGCCCCCTTCCTCATTTCCTGTTCCTTTGCATGTTTGTCACACGTAAGTGTTTCGGAACATCAAACCATTTTAA
>JAFFST010020593.1:2126-15319 GCA_022414735.1 Noturus placidus | reverse complement strand
CACACAGGGCCATGATGGTTTGGATTTTTTTTCACCTTTAATAATAAACACCTTCATTTACAAATTGGATTTTGTGTTTACCTGTGTTGTCCTTGACCATTGTTTAAATTGGTTTGATGTTCCGAAAGACTTAAGTGTGACAAACATGCAAAGGAACAGGAAATGAGAAAGGGGGCAAGCACTTTTTCACACCACTGTATAAAGGCACAACTATATGATGATGACAAAGTCTATGTTATAACTTCATATGGAATCATAAGGCATAAAGTCTCTGTTCTTCCGTGCTGGTCACAAGAAGAGCCAGGTTAATGAAATCCAAGGCTGATCTCCACAGAGGATGGCACATATCCTAGTAGATGATTAGAGAATTGAAGTTGGGGAAGGTATTGCAGAGTTTGTGTCCTTTTTAGAATACTGTATAAACTAACAGTGGGGGAAATAAGTATATACACGTCAACATTTTTTTCAGAAAATATATTTCCAATGACGCTATTCATATAACATTTTCATCAGACATCAGTATTAACTCAAGAAATCTGGAAATATAGAGAATTCTCCACATTTATGTCCATAAATTCAGTTATGTTTGATTAAGTGGAATGACACAGGAAGAAAGTATTGCGCATCGCCAATGCAAGCACGGAACCAGCTAAAATCCTTAAGTAATTATACCACCTATCTATGCAAATTAATATCAGGTGGGTTAGTAAATTGATGGTCTATTTAAAGGTTTTTCATTACCAATGTGACACACATGATGAGTAAAAGCCAATAGCTCTCCTAAGCCTTTTGGAGCCTTTTTTGTTGCATAAAGATTGATGGGATCGGATACAGACGTATTTCGAAACTTCTGAATCCTGCAGTAAGTGCCATTGGGGCCATTATCCGCAAGTGGAAGCAACATAACCCCGTCATCAACCAGCCACACAAAGGAGCTCCTCGCAAGATTTCTGACCAGGGAGCCAGAAGAATAGTCAGAAGAGTAGGCCAAGAGCCAAGGACCACTTGGCAAGAGCTCCAGAAATATTTGGAGGCAACTGGTACCATCGTCACAGAGAAAACAATAGGCAATGCACTCTACTGCTCACACTCACCACAAGACTCCATTACTGAAGAAAAGGCATGCTAAAGCTCATTTAAAGTTTGCTACAACCCATTTGGAGAAGCTTATGAAATACTGGGAGAGTGTAGTCTGGTCAGACAAGAGCAAATTTTTACTTTTTGGCTGTCATACTACACACAATGTTTGGAGAAGAAATGGCGCTGCACATCACCCTAAAAACACTATAACAACAGTGATATTTGGAGGTGGAAGCATCATGGTGTGGGGCTGTTTTTCATAGCATGATACTGTGAGACTTCATATAATTGAAGGAATGATGAATGGAGCACTTTACCAGGAGATTCTTGAGAAGAATTTCCTGCCATCCACCAGAATGATGAAGATGATAGTGGACTTTCCAGCGGGACAACAATCCAAAGCATACAGCAAAGGAAATGTCCAATTGGTTTCAGAGAAAACAAATTTTGGTGTTAGAATGGCTGTGTCAATCACGTGACTTGAATCCATTTGAACAAGATTTAAAGACTTTTGCAAACTATGCTAGTTTGGTGTTGCTAGCCAAAGGGAGGCACAACTAAGCTATGGATTTAGCTGCTACATTGCCATGCAAAGTACATTATCTTTCCTTATGCTCTGCTCATATCATGTTCATGTAAACTGGAACTCACTTACACAGCTTGACATTTACACACCTTGTTTTCCTGCTCAACATGAGAGGATGTACTAGTTCAGTTTCAACCCCATTATTGGCATATATCCATTTTTCCTCACACTGACTGTGTGAGCTAGAGTTTGGCAGAATTGAGAGCTAGCTGTCAGCCAATAAGATATGAGTGTTTCCACATATTTACTCGCCTCTGTTCACTGAAGATATAAAATTACAACACCGCCATCTTCTTTTACTGACATTCAGTTATGTAGTGACAAACCGCTCCAAGTGGAGAATTATTTGGAGCTAAAGAAAAAAAATTTCTGGGCTACAGACCCTAATGCCCAGGCCAGGTTTTGCCCCTGCCTAAAAACAATATTATCAGTTAATATTATGGCAAATATGGCACCTTCTGCTCTTCGCCTGGTAAATTCAACGTGTTCAGCATGGCTCATATTCAGGATGTGGATCATTCAATACGTTGCTCTCAATAGGCTACTATCGTGTTCATAATAATCAAATCAATATTTTGCTTGCCGACATCATCAGTAATGAATATCAACACTATTATTTGATTAGAAACTTGTTCTCCTGTAAATCACTGAGCCATGTCAAGGTTTGTAATGTTTCTTTTATGTCTGGGGTAACCATGATCATCATTGTTTACCAAACATTCCCACCTTGAGGAATTAAAGTGAATTGCACTTATTAAGCCATTGGATATTCAATATTGTTGTGCAGAAATAAATAAATAAATAAATTATAAAACAGATATTATTTGACAATTTTATGTTTTTTTTTTCTTGTTATAATGTTGAAAATAAATAGATTGAGGAATACTGAGAAGGTGGAGGTCTAATAAAAATGAAAAAAAATAATAATAAATTAACAAGGGGGGAGAGTACTGGATGGCGTCCTAGGTCGATAATGACCCGAGGCATGTGTTAAAGGGTAAAAGCAACTTTTTACTAGAAATATAGAATATTTTTATATTTTGATTTTAAGCAAATTAGAAGCATTTCTCTATTTCTGCTACTATTATGTTTATTATTCAAAGGGACAAGTACCTTCAGACATGATATACTCCTGTCCCATGACAAATGCAAATGCAACATGAAGGCAAACATGATTTGAAAAATTAAGTGTATGCATTTGCTTCTTTCCATGACCGCAACATAGCTATTGTCACTGTATGATGTGGTTCTGTTTAAAGTTGAATGACTCAAGTAAAGTGATAATGCTTTGAAAAAAACACTGATGAGAGTATATATTGCTTCTAAATAATTATATTTATACCACAAAAAGTCTTTTTTTTTCTCTAATTGCAAACATTGTAACTTTTTCATCTAGACAAATGAATGATAACTTTAAAATTTAAAATTTAATGACAACCACATGACACTGTGGTTATAATGATTTAAAAATTACAGTTTAAAAATTATTCATCTGGCAAGCATCTTTAGTACTTAGTAGATCACCCTTTTGCTGTTATGACCTGCTGCAAACGAGATGCATACTGGAGATTCAACACTTCTGGCAGTGTTCCTGACGAATCTTAGCCAATTCCTCATGAGCAATGGCTTCCAGTTCAGTAATATTTGTGGGTTTGTGTGCTGCAACTGCCTGCTTCAAATCCCACCAGAGATTTTCTATAGGGTCAGGTGACTGTGATGGCCAAAGTAGAATATTCCAGGACTTCTTATGCAACCAAGCCTTGGTGGAATTTGAGATATGCTTGGGATTATTGTCCTGTTGGAAGGTCCAATGATGCTCAAGCTTCATGCATGATGTTTTCTCCTAGCATTTCCTGAAACTTCAGTGAATCCATCTTGCTTTCCAAATGCTGCAGTTTTCCAGTGCCAGAGGATGCAATGCAGCCCCAGAGCATAACTGAGTAACCACCATGCTTGACTGTGGACAGAGTGTTCTTTCTTCATTCTAGAGAGTAACAGGATTGAGCCACTTCCTGTAGCAAGGAAGTCTAACATGGATGGAGAAAATATGTAGAGGGACCATAGACTCCACCATGTAAAACATTTCAAGGTCTTTTATATTCACAGGCAGGGCCAGCCGTGAAATGGCTCACACACTCACTTGGAATGTCCACAATGGTAAATCCAGTATTTATTCTCAAAGATATTGCAAAGTAAACATCAACTACAATACAAATTAAAATAAACAAAAAACTTAACAGGCCTAAAATAAATGCAAAAGGATATAGATGATTTCAAATGGAGACATTATCAAAATTATCTATTAACTAAGACAATTCATTAATCTTCATGCTTAATTAAAAATAAAAAAGAGATTTCTCATGCTTAAACAGGAACTCTTACTGTATTTCTACCCTATTTCCTTTCAACTTAACTGTTTTGATATTTAATTCTTTATTGATAAACATACACACTAGGCCATTAATAATTCAAATATGAATAGGGCTTCTCAGAGACTACTACAATCTTTCACACATAGATGGCTACATACAGTGCTGTTGAAAAGTATTTGCTCCATCCTGATTTCTTCTGTTATTGTGTATATCTCATACTAAATAGTTTTAGATCTTCAAACTAAACATAACATAAAACAAAGGCAACCTGAGTAAACACACAGCGCAGTTTTTATTTGTACTTTTTTATTGAAGCAAAAATAGTTATCAAACTCCTTTCACCTATGTCAATGATTCCCAAACTTTTTTTACAGTGGCCAAAGGCATTTTAAATGCCCCCCAGGCATTTAATATCCCTTTGCATAACCCTTCTTTCAAACTGTGTTGTCAGAGGATCGTATGTGGTTTTTTTTTTTTTGTTGTTTTGTTTTGTTTTGTTTTGTTTTTTGGCCTTTTCCCTAAGAATTACACCAGCTATGTCAGCTGCAGCAGGAAGAATTAAGTCCTCCACAATAGTATGGGGTTTGCCCATCTTAGCCACTCTGCAACTCACAATGTAAGATGCTTCCAAATCCTTCCTATTTAGGTTTTCCTACGCTGTTAAAAGGGTCTTAATACTCCAGAGGTTTTTTTTTTTATTTCTTTCAAAAAAAACTATTAAGGTTTATTTAGCAAAAAATAAGTAGCATGCTTTATTTCTAAATGTCTGCACAGAAATGCTGGTTTAATGCAGATATGAAAGAGTACGTTTGCACGCATACACACTGTGTCTTGGGTTTTTCTTCACTGTCAGCATATGCAAAGCCCAACAAAATATATTTGTCATCATATTTGCACCTCTTTGATGGTTTTTCTGCAAATTGCTGGTGAAGAAGAGGTGGCGTTTCAACTTTGGACACATCACTGTCTGTATCAGTATGAACTTAAACTTGCTACAGATGTGATGTTAGAGGGCAACTGCTGTCAGATGACTGTGGTTGCGGGGTGATAGCTTTGTAGCCACTTCTCCATTTAAATGTCACGAACTATTACTTAACTTCATCACATAGCCGTGTGCTGGAGATAAATGACATGCAGTAAGATGCGCACTGACGCATGACTGTGAGTGGATGCAGTTTTTACCACAAAAGACAAGATAGTTTGATTAGATGTCATGTACAGTATTTGACTTTTATTACATTGCAATTTTGCTGTTTGTACACTGGAGGGGGCACAAGTTTATTTTTTGGCTGTGATAAAATGTCTGGGTTACCCTGTTAGAAGAAGACGTTATAAGATGAGACAAGTTAGAAGATGAGACATTTAACATAATACTATGGGAACGCCCATGCGCGCAACCAGCATCTGAAGCTTGTGTAAAATCATGCCGTGATCAGGTGACGAGGCATATATATATATATACAGTATATATATATATATATATATATATATATATATATAATATGGCACCTGTGAACCACGCCATCAGCCTCTATTATCTGACGTGAAGATGCAATTCACAGCCCTACCCAGGTATGACACAGCTACACAATGTCTCATTCCCTTCTCAGGGAACAGGGTTACATGCATAACCCAGGAGTTCCCTTTCAAAGGGAACTCCACGTTCCACATTGCATTATAACACTATGGGAAGGAGAATACCCACACCATCATACCGAGGGTTCAAAAAGACCTGTTCAAACAGACCAAAGCCCGAGGGTAACTGCAAAACACCCCGTAATATCAAATGAATGTAGGTGGCATAGACCACCCTGCAGAAACACACACATCCTGTAAGGATACCCCATTGGACAAAGCCCTCAAGGAGGCAAACCCCCTAGTGGAATGAGCCCTTATGCAGCAGGGGAATTCTCTCTTGTTCTGGTGTGAGGAACAGAGGAGGGCAGAAAGCCTGAAACACTACAGGCTGGGCAGCAAATGTAGGCACTTTAGGAATATAATCTAGCCTAGAATACAGGAAGGCCTTGGTTGATCCGGGAGTAAAGTCAACGCAAGAAGGGGCAACAGAGAGCTTGTAGATCTACTCGCTTGAGAGATGTCAGGGCTACGAAGAGCTACGTTTAGGGTCAGAAGCTTCTCAGAGGCTGACACTACGGGCTCAAATATGGCACCTGACAGATCTTCCAGGACCACAGAAAGATCCCAGGAAGGTATGCATGGCCTGCAGATGGGCCTCAGCCACCTGACACCACGCATAAACCTCAAAGTTAGAAGATGTTGCCCCACAGAGGCTCCATCAACAGGGGCGTAGCTGGCTAAAATGGTGGCCACGTAAACCCCGATTATAGAAGGAGCCCACAACACTGAGAAACATCCTTGTAAGAACTCCAGAACTGTAGCTATTTCGCAGTATCACTGGGTCTAGCTGGTGTTCCTCACACCACCAGACAAAAAGCCACCACTTGAGTGCATACAAATCCTTCATGGATGGTGCTCTAGGGTTCAACATGGTCTCTACAACCTCAGTTGTGAGACCAGAATCTATGAGCTCATGCCCCTCAGATAAATCAGCCCTCCAGCTTGAGACAGTAGATCTCTGTGGATGGGAATCTCCGAAAGAGTGCCATCTAGCAGGGATATTATATCTGAGAACCATATAAGGTGCTACTAGCAGCAGACGTAGACTGTCTTGGCAAACTTGTGGGAGCAGAGCGATGGGGGGAAAGTGTAACAGATGTAACCTCAGCCACATGTGCACCATGGTGTCCAGCCCTAATTGTGTGGGAGGAGTGAGAGCAAACCACAATTGGCAATATGTTGTCTCCTTGGAGTGAACACATGCAGTCATGCTTGGCCAAAACTCTACTATATGGATTCCAATACTTGTGGATGGAGCCACCAATCATTGGGCCACAGCCTCAACAGGATGTCTGCCCCCACATTCCAGTTGCCCAGAATGTACATTGCACTCCCAGCCAAAACTTTCCCTCTGCCCAGAGAATAATTAGTTGTGCCTGTCTGAACAGGGGGCACAGACATAATCCTCCCTGGTGGCCAATATATGAGACCACCACTGTGTTGTCTGTAAACACATGGTGACCTCTCAATTGACGTTGGCTGCTGCTGCCATAAGCTCAAATAAACTCCAATAGAGTTTGGAGGGGATGCTAAGATCCAGCTTTATCTTGATTAATGTTGATAGGATTGACCCTATGCATGTTGGGGATAGAAATGCCTTCATCGTAGTAAAATCCTAATAAACCCTAGAAATGTTGTCCACTGCACTGGAGAAAGCCTACTTTTCTGAGGTTCAACCTGAGGCCCAAGCTCTTCATGTGGGTGAGAACAACATCTCGCTGTTGAACCACCAATTCCCTGGATCATGCTAGAATTAACCAGTTGTCCAGGTAGTTTAGTACACGGATGCCCTGGAGTCACTGTGGAGCCAGAATGACATCCATGCACTTTGTAAAGGTGCGAGGGGATAAAGGTAGCCTGAACAGAAAATCCCGATCATGGCTATGTGGAAATATGCACCTTTTAGATCTATGGTCACAAACCAGTCGTCAAACTGAAGCTGCGGAACGATAAGTTTGGGCATCAGCATCTTGAACCTGTATGTCCAAAGAGTAAATGGTAAATAAAATGGCAAATGGTGCACTTATATAGCGCTTTTATCCAAAGCGCTTTACACTGTGTCTCATTCCCCCATTCACACACCAATGGTAGCAGAGCTGCCATGCAAGGTGACCCTGACTATTGGGAGCAGCTTGGGGTTCAGTGTCTTGCCCAAGGACACTTTGGTATGTGGAGTCACATGGGAATCGAACCGCCAACCCTACGATTAGTGGACAACCCGCTCTACCACCTGCGCCACAACCGCCCAGGTACAGAGTACAGTTCAGATGACACAGATTTAAAATTGGCCACATATTCCTTTATATTTTCAGAACCAGGAAATAACGGCTGTAAAAAATCTTCTACATCTTCTATGGCTCCTTTGTACAAGAGGGATCTTACTTCCTGTGCTAATGTCAGGCTCTGGTCTGTGCTCACTACTGTTGTGAGCACACCACTGAACCGGGGGAGTCGAGCTCTAAACTGGACTTGGTAACCCTTTTCTACAGTAGGCAGAACCCATAGAGACCCATTTGGTAGTAGTTTCCATGCTGCCAGATGGTCCTTTAGAGATGTTACCTTTTCCACATTCTATTGGAGGAAAAGCATCAAATTTCCATTGCCCTGTGACAGCTCACTACCAGAGAACACTGAAAACTTGGGACAGCCTTACCTAGGGGAGGCCCAGTAGCACTGGGGGCTAACTGCCCTAATAACCTCATGTCCCCTGATACATCGCTCCCGGCTCCTCAGGACCGCTCTTCTTTGTCTGCTTGGCCATTATAACCATTATCAGATAAGGCCTAGTAGCAGGTCACGACTGTGGCTGCCCGGTTCCCCTGGTTGTCAGCAGGGTTTGGTGGGCTGACATACTAGCCTTCTGTGTCTCCCTCACACTAGCACTGGCATGGGCTCCACTCCTGGATACCCGGGTGAACTCGACACAACAGGGAAAGAACTGGTTGAATGCCGCCATATGTCAAGCTAACTCAGCAGGTATGCTGCCATATGTCAGGCTTACTCAGCAGGTATGCTTTGTTGGCCTGCAACACTATCAGTGTCTGCAGTGACCCACAAGAAAGACTACTGCTGCATAGGCCTTGCCCACCAATGCCACGGTGGCCTTACACGGTAGCTTGGATGGCAAAGCCGGCTTCCCTAAATTACCTGCCGTCGGTAGAGAGAGGTAGCTCACAACGCCTCCTCCACCTTCAGCATAGCTAAATGGCCATGCCGTTCATTCCCCACAATGGCTGAATAATCTAACATTATGGGGTTATAAATATGGCTTATCCATGGTTTTCCACCATAAGCCTGATATTTTGTCATGCACTTCTGGAAGAAAGGGTAGTTTTCTGCAGTTTCTGCAACTTTTTATATGCTACTCTCAGTTTTTAGCACAACCTTCTTTCCATAGCGGAAGGAGGAGTTGCGACATGAGTTCTAAAATCCAGCAGAGAGCTGGACCCGGAAGACAGCGCTCCTTTTCCAGATCCAAAAGAGATATCCCGGACCAGAAACGGCTTGCTGCCTCAGCAGCGGCAAACAACCAACATGCAGTCTCGCTGAAGATAAGGCTGATGGCGCGGTTCATAGGTGCCATATATATATCACGCGACGCGCTTAAATGCCATGTCACCTGATCATGGAAGGCCTATAAACAGACATGATTTTACACAAGCTTGAGATGCCAGATGCACCCAAGGGTGCTCCCATAGTGTTAAATAGTGCTAAACACAACGTGGAGTGCCCTTTGAAAGGGAAACATGAATTAGAATTAGTTTTTTGGCGAGGCAGAATTAAATGAACAGTAAATCTCAGCATTGTGCTCCCATACCCCCTCAGGCAACGGATTCCAGATTTTATGGTAGAGAGCAGTTTATTTAGTGAGACATAAATAAATAAACAGTAAATCTCAGCATTTTTCTCCCGTACCCCCTCAGTCAATGGATACCAGATTTTATGGTAGAGAGCCGTTTATTTAGTGAGGTGGAAATAAATGAACAGCAAATCTCAGCATTTTGCTCCCGTACCCCCTACGTCTGAGTATTGGATAACTTTTTTGCTTCAATAAATAATATTATCATTTAAAAACTATATTTTGTGCTTACTATGATTCGGACAGATAGAGTTTGTTTCCTGATGTTTTGTTGGAATCCTGGTTCTGTTCTTAAGAGACTGGACACTGGCAAGCAGAATGCCAGGCAGGGGTGGACTGTGTGCCATGTTCCTCAGCCTGTTCCAAACTCCAACACATTTTCCTTGGTGTTTCTTTTTTTGTCGTCTCTGGGGAGCTCTCACATGGCCATTGTCTCCCCCCCCCCCATCCCCCCCATGCTGCAGAGTATCTCAGATGACCACGTTGGGTTGGTGGATAAAATGTCGCAAAATAGATGAGTACAGTGGTTACTGATGTTCAAAATTGTTCTACTTTCATAAATGATCAGTACAGATGTTGTGTGTGTGCAAAAGGAGAGATTAAAAGTAGGTAATAATAAATAAATGCACAGTCTATATATGTAATTTGCATTTACATATATTTTTAATACAATTAACATTATTACTAAATCTGTAACTTTTAGAATTATTTTTGTTATTAGAAAGGTTAATAATTTCTCAAATTCTTTAAATGAAAACTTTTAATAATTTTGTGTAATGATTTTAATAGTTATTTGTGACCAATTTGTTTAAGTGTTCCAGTAATTCTAGAGTTGATTGTTACCTGATCTGATAGTAACAGTTAATTTATGGAATCAAGTAAGTACAAATTTTGCTTATTGATTACTTAATTGATTGTTGTTCAGCATGCCCCCCTGTACCCCGTGGTGTTCGCCTGCTTCCACCCAAAACATTAGCGAGAGATCTTCCTCTACCTGTGTAAGTGTGTGTACATTTCTGTTTAGCTAGGTGCACTGGTACTGCAACTCCTGTGAGGGCTGAATGTTCTCACATGTAATTTAATAATAATTTTTCTTATATTTAATGCTTCTATATTGAACCATTATATTTATTGCTTTTTCTGTTGTCCCTCCAGTATGAAACCACCTGTCCCTAGAGCCAAATCCGTAAGTATAGTCTACACACAAATAAGCATGGTCATGTATATTAGGGTTGTTATGCAATGCCATTATTTGTATCTGTTTCATGCTGAGAATATTTGTATGTGTCTTCGTATTCTGACTTAAACCAGAAGT
This sequence comes from Noturus placidus, assembly GCA_022414735.1. Classification (NCBI taxonomy): domain Eukaryota; kingdom Metazoa; phylum Chordata; class Actinopteri; order Siluriformes; family Ictaluridae; genus Noturus; species Noturus placidus. The sequence continues at coordinate 4,469 of JAFFST010020593.1, read as the reverse complement.
GGGCATGTACCGGAATGGTTGTGGGATTTTTGTTTTGTTTTGTTTTGTTTTTGTGAACCCTGTCCCTATGCCCTGAAAATACTGGAAAACACTGAAAGAAAAAAACAGGGCTTTCTAAAGTAGCATTTTATTGTGATTTATTATTTTAATAACAACGGATAATGGTCAATTAATAACACCAAAACCTCTCATAATGAACATAGTTGATATTCTTAATAGATTATTTTAAATGCTTATTTTTGGAGACCCCATGCTACCCTGTGCACATTGTGAAGTCTGTGTGAGCTAAACTATATGGAGCAACAGCTCAAAATATAAAAATATATTTCTTTTGTTTGTACAGAAATATGGTAAAATATTGTTAGCTCAGTATTTAGGTTGGACAACTGAAGCAAGCCACTGACAAAAAAAGGAATAGTGCCACTCCTATTAATTTCATGTTAGTGAACTTAGTTCTTTTGAATGAACTCAGTATTTTTTTTTTTCCCAAGCAGCATTGCCAGGTCAGCAATGCACACCACTGTTCCCATAAAAAAGATGCATACTTTTTCCTTTGCTGATATACTCCCTCTATTGTTCATATTTGTATTTTAAGGGCATGTTAGGACACATCTGTTCAATCTAAGTAATGTATTTGCATTTGATTCCATCCCTAATGTTTGTCCATACACAGACAGACACATGCATATTTAAAAACAAAAAAATCTTGTGGTTTTCCTTAGAACTCTCTTATCACCAAAGACTCACTGAAAGCAGGTCAGTCAGTCTCTCTCTTAAGCCTTTATTTGCTTGTAGATTTTATTTGACATTTTTAAATAGAGCTTTTAATATTCACTGTTAAAGCAAGGTATCAAAATATAAATTTATGTCTACAAAGATTGTGCAACCTGTAGATTCATTGAAAAGGGTAGATTCATTGAATAAACTATCTATTTATGCACTGCACTAATATATTACATATTTTATTTATAAACTTTTATACATGTTTTATTTTATACATATTTTATGTTATTAAACTGTTTTCATTGAACTGGCCCAACATTCTGTCCCATGTGTCATTAACACAAGTATACATTTGCACAAAAAGTTAAGATAAATATGAAACATACTGTGTGCCCAGTGTGAATTCTACAATGCAAATTATTACAATGGGCTACAATAGTGATGTAATGCCCCTAGCAAACACAACATGTGCTTATCTATTCATTCTATTTGGGGCAAGTGTTTCCTCAATCTAAAATGTAGAAGCATTTGTACTCATTCAGCCACAAGACACTCTTCGTTGGCTGGCGATGGGGGCTTAATGAACATCACCATGAGAGGCCCTAGTCTACTATCTGATGTTAACTCTGTCTTGTCACCTGATAACGACTACGATTTGCATATATTCACACAACAACTTGAGAACATTATGCAAAGTAATTCGGACGTAACGGCTGATGACTGTCTGGATCTGAACGTGTCTATAGCTCGCTGTAAACACGGTGAAGCTTATCAAAATATACGTGATTTAGCTAATAACGAGGTAATTGCCAGAAACAGAATGAACCTGTTTTGCCCAAACAACATATCTAACAATCTGTGTTAGAGAGAGAGAGAGAGAGAGAGAGAGAGGGAGAGAGAGAGAGAGAGAGGGGAGTGTCTGAAAACACGTATGTGCGGGCGGGGTTTAGCGAGAGAGAGTTTGGGGTTCTTACCTCATTTCGGCTTCAAACCAACGACTGGAATACCTCTCTCTCTCTCTCTCTCTCTCTCTCTCTCTCTCTCTCTCTCTCTCGGAAATACGGAGATTCTTTTAGACATCATTTAACATTTTTTACATCGTGAAGAATTTTTGTTTAGAAGTCATGTAATACACTCTATTCTTTTTAAACAACTCTTTTAAACATTTTGAACTTCTAAAGGTTTGTAATGCAAACGGTGCTTTAAACAGATTATATAATCTTTTTAAGTTCCTAAAGGTTTATGTTTTAGAAGGTATGTAATACAATCGATTCTTTTAAACAGATTCTTTTTTAAATAACGCGTTACCTCCTAAACTTTTTATTCAAAGGCAGACCAGCAAACCTAAAAAAAAAAAAAGTAATCAACATTCTGTTTACATTTATTTAAAAAAAAAACATTGTACCCATGTATGTACACGTGCAAACATCATGCTTTTCTAACAATGTATTTAACAATGCTTTTCTAACAATGTAGTTAGCCAGGTGTATTTGTGTTACTTTGTGGGTTTATTTCTAACAATGTATTTACATTAAAACGAAATAAACCCACAAAGTAACACAAACACACCCCCATATTAAAACATTATTTCTTTTAGACGTATTTCACCCAAACCAAAAA
>JAFFST010020320.1:11701-28478 GCA_022414735.1 Noturus placidus | reverse complement strand
AGACACTGTGTCTCATTCACCCTTTCACACACCAATGGTAGCAGAGCTGCGATGCAAGGTGCTAACTTGCCATCGGGGGCAACTTAGGGTTCAGTGTCATGCCCAAGGACACCCTACGATTGCATATAATACGATTACATATCTACTGTAAATTCAAAATCTTCAATCTTCGAAATTTTCCCATCTCGTAGCTCGAACCTCAGCTCGTTGGTCGAGCAGAAATTTGCCCCGTGTTCCATCTCGTAGGTCGAAAACCTCGTAGGTGGAGCTGCTCGTAGGTAGAGGTACCACTGTATATATATATATATATATATTTCTTACTTAAACAGTTCACAGGCCTACACACGTATTACAAACATGTACCGAAAAGTTGTCCGTGATGAGGTTGTAGAGCTTGGTTCCTTGCCCTTTCTCACTAGCAGTGTCTGGCATCAGAATCTCAAGAGGCAGTAAAATATGCAGTTTGGTAATTACCTGTAATGAGTTTCCACATATAAATCTACAGCTTCACACAAACACTAGATTTTCTTAGTCAAAGGTGCCGTGTTTAAATATATAAATATAAAAAAAATGATAAATCTGCTTAACTTTATTAACTAAAAATCAATGAGTCGATCAATTTGCAAATTCAAGTTTGTATAGAAATGATCAACTAGATCAGGGTTTCCCAAACTTTATGGGCAAATGACCACAAGATGACGTTATGAATTTTCTACAACCCCAGGCCTTGACCTCCCTACTTTTTTTTAAACTTTATATATAAAGTATTTATAACATAGGACAACTGCAGAATTTGAACATTGTATCCTGTCAGCAGCATACGTATGTGTAACATAAGTGAACTGTTTTACTGTTGTATGAAAATAATCCATGCTGGGGTGGTGTAATGCGGCCTGGTGCAAAGCACCCTGGTTTAAACTTCACGCATGACTTTGTATGTGTGTGCAGAAGCAGAAGTAACGTGTCTGTTTTTTTTTTTCCCCACACACTCACTGCTTATCTTATGTACATCCGGGATATTTGAAATAGGGATTTCAGAGCCACAACATCCCTGTCCGTCAGGTTTCCAAGTCAAAATGTTTATCGATTTTATGCACAGTGATGTTAACCACACTGACGAGCTCTGTCTCACTTAAATCGTTCCGCCAACGTCATGACTATTGTCATGAACTGTTTCTCGAATCCAAAACTCTGACCTTAAACTGGTATGCAAAACAGACATTCCGGTCAGTTTGAAGCCACATGAGCGGTTTTTAAAATTCAAACTGTAAATAGGAAAACCAATTAGTACTTAATAACGGTCTCGAGTAGTACATAAGTATGTGATTTGAGTCACAACGCTAGTTTATTTAAAGGAGATATATAAAATGAGTTACTTTTTTTTGCCAATCTACACTAGTGCAGCATATCAGGAAAATGAAGAAAAAAATATCAAATAAAATAGCCCATATTCATTTAAAAGTGGCTTTTCTGAGTGTAATTCCCAGTAACATTTAAAAATATGAACACATAAATATTAACCGACTTTGATTTTCTAATATTAATTAGTAAAAGAAATGAACGAAACAAAAGAGGAGATTGTAAGCTTCTCTCAGGACCCCGTTTGTAAACCAGCCCTTAGTTTAGGAATCACTGAACTAGACTTTAGCAAAATATATCACCTAAATATATGATGAAACCTGTAGTTGTCATCTGTGTCAAACAAGGAAAGAAAAAGCCTTGGCTGAAGTTTCACCTTGGCATAAGTCCCAGTATCGGCAAACTGTGAAAGTACCAACTCAGGGGACCTTGTGTTGATGCTGGCCATGCCGATCTCTCCCCTGGCCAAACCCCGGCCCTCGACCACAGCCACGATTACAGATGCAGCGTGACACACAGATGCAGACGAGGAAGATGTCACTAGATTTAGAGAATATTATATGTCAAAACATGAAGATTCTCAATTCTCCCAGCTTTCATTACCTTTACCTAGTGCTCTCAGGGAGCAAGGTGATCCTGACCCACCAAGGCTTGACAAACAACAACCAGTTACACAACGCAGGATCATGGTTCATCACATGTTCAGAGAAGATCATAGCCAAGGATGAGCTGTGCCTTCTCACTTGTGCTGTTCCAATGTCATTTTTCACACTCACCAAAAACCCCATAAACACAGTGTCCTTCATTAATATTGGCACCCTTGGTAAATATGAGCAAAGAAGGCTGTGAAAAATTGTCTTTATTGTTTAACCTTTTGATCTTTTGTTTAAAACATTCGCAAAAATATTCTGTTCTCACGGATATCAAACAATTGCAAACACAATACAGGTTTACCCACACAAATTTTTTTTCTTGTAAATATAGGTGTGCAACAATTATTGGCACCCCTATGAATTGATGTGAGAAAAAAATATTTTTGAAGTATATTCCTACTGATATAGAAGACTCAGAGCTGTTATCTTGTCAAAGGTAGCACAAAGTAATGACTTATCTTCTTCTTCTTCTTCTGGCTTTAATCCCACTAGGTGGGGTCGCCGGTGCGGGTGTCTCCTTTCCAGACCATTCCACTTCAGGGACCCCATCAAGATGGTCCTCTCTATCTCCTTCTCCCTCCTCTTCTGTCCTCGGGATCGCCCTAGCATGGCCCGAATTTGAGCCCGTCCACATCCTTTTCGGTTTGGCAACAGTTTTACGCCGGATGCCTTTTCTGCCGCAACCCTCAACATTTATCCGGGCTTGGGACTGGCACAAAACCATCCACTGACTTGTGGAGATCTCCGTGGCTGGGTTGAAAAGTAATGACTAAAACAGTGCCAAAAATTGTGATTGTTTTTTACCGAGTTTCGCTGCGATTATGAATCCAGCCCTCAGTGTTTTGATGATTCTGGCTTCCATTGACCATTGTCACATCATTTTATTCTCAACGAATTACACAACGTATACAAGTAAAGATCATCCATCGAGAACCAATGTGTGATTTAATTATGTCCCTTTCAGTTTTTTTGGATTTTTGGATTCTTTAAAACACAAGCCTGTTTTAAAGTTTGTATAAATGTATATATTTTATTAATATTTTTTGTTCACTCACTGTTGAGCTCCCGCTGTGTAGCTGGTCCCAGCAGGGTGCGTGTAGCTGAGCCTGGTGTTCTCCTGAGACGAGGCGTGCTCGAGCTTCTGCACAGCGAGCTGTAGACCCCACCACCGGTCCATGAAGAGCTGGACGAGTTCACTCTGTTCAAACCTGAATACACAAGTTTACATATAGGACAAAGTCAAAGCAGTAGGCTCTGCACTAAGCCTGATATGTCAAATATGAATGTTGCTTGCTCAGTACAGCCAGATACAGGGGTGGTATAGAGGGGCAGCTCACACACTTGAAATAAGCCTCATCATCACAACAATTCTGACCTTAACTCCCATCTCTGAGAGGTTGTTTTTATTTATTTTTTTTAATTTCCAGAACATTCAGACTTAATGACTCCTATCTAGCTCGTGTGATTTAAGCCATATTTGTAGCCTTGACTGTATTTTGATCAACTGGCATTTAGGAATAATAGAGCAACAATTAAAGCCAAAAGAATAATATTAAATTTTCAATAAATTTAAAACAAAAAAGTCAATTTAAATAAAGTTTCATTTTCAATCAAACTTGGAAAGCTAATCCGCTAGCTGGAGCACAGTGAGGTGATGTTAGCTGGCTAAGCTAATGTCGGTTAATACTGACGGTAGCTGTGTGTCGGAACCGGAGTTTGACTCAGGGCTGTTGTCTGAACACCAGGTAAAGTGTTGGAGCTTGGTCCAGGAACCGAGCAGGAGCTAGCGCTGCATGGTGTGTGTGAGCTGCACTGAGGTGACAGGGGAAATGCGCCATCACCCTCCTGCCGCCTGGACGGAGCTGCAGTGGAGCTGCGCTCAGAGCTGGACACGCTGCTTGTGCCGGTGTCTGAACTGGAACCGGCCGTTACCTCCTCAGTGCTGCTACGGAGCATTTATTCAACCGGAGTACTTCGTCTGACGGACTGACTTGATGGAAAACAGCGAAAATAAGTGTCATTTAATGACCAACGTTAACAGTGAGAAGTCAGTGACGTATTTGGTCTCATTCAAGCGATCGTGAGGTGTTTGGTTAAACGCCAAATCTTAGCGACACCTAGCGGCCAACTCACTTTTCACACGTATTCATTCACGCATACTGTACAGTAACATGGGCGTAACCACGCATTCTTTGGGGGGGGGGGGGGGGGGTGTTGTGTGTCCCCCAATGTTGAGGAAATACCAATCTGTCCCTCCAATATACAGTACAAAATATTTTCTATATGTTAATATAGAAATTTATAATAATATTTATTTGTGTTTATTACTTTTTAATATATTTCCGTTAATTAAGGAAAATAGGTGTGTGTGTGTGTGTGTGTGTGTGCGCGCGCCCCTCCAGTTGTACACTTGGTTGCGCCCATATGCAACACAAGTTCATTGATATATTTTATCAGCTCAGTCTGTAAGAAATGGAGACAGCAGACAAGTGTAGAAAAGTGCAGCAGGACATACGAGCTTTTTTCAGATAGTAAGTAACTATATATCTAAATAGTAGGTAACCTTAGCTTAGTATAGAAGGTGTCGTACCATGGCTTATTTTGTTTTTAAGAACGTCAATTAACTGTTGATATTTGCACACCCACGAAGTAGGCTAGGCTAACGTCACTTCCGGTTTTGGACCGTTAACGGTACATTCACGTGCACATCCTCACGCCGAGTTCGTTGGACCCCCCCATGTCCGTACCATGGTTTCTCCCTTATACAGTATGAACATGTCTTTCACACGTTATTACTTATAAACTTCTCTTTCACACATTTACTCAACTTTCGGACATATGAACTTGCCTTTCACAAATATTTACTTTTGTGATTATTCAATCTCTTTCAGCAATAGGCCTATTTACATATTTTCCACACATATGAACACCTCCAGGGTCCAGGGTTCGAGCCCCGCCGGGGCCATGTGTGTGCGGAGTTTGCATGTTCTCCCCGTGTGTCGGGAGTTTCCTCCGGGTGCTCCGGTTTCCTCCCCCAGTCCAAACACATGCATGGTAGGCTGATTGGCGTGTCTAAAGTGTCCGTAGTGTATGAATGGGTGTGAGTGTGTATGTGATTGTGCCCTGCGATGGACTGGCACCCTGTCCAGGGTGTACCCCGCCTTGTACCCGGTGCCTCCTGGGATAGGCTCCAGGTTCCCCGTGACCCTGAAAAGGAGTAAGCGGTTGAAGATGGATGGATGGATGGATGAACAAGGGAGGCCATGTCATGCCATGAATCTTCCTGATCACACTATATATATTAATGTAAATAATAACCGAATTTTATAATCTTGGTGAAGTAACAACTAGTCTTGTAAGTTTTACACTATTTAAAAATACAGTACAGTATGTCATAATTGTACAATCACACACTACATTGTATAAGCTGTGAGAGATGAAAATGCTTTTACACCAATTATCATCATAAAGGATATGTGCCAGTACAAGTCCATTTATTCATTTTAGTGATTATTTTGAAGCTAAGGCTCAAGCAAACTGCCTTATCGATGAGAAATTGTCTGATCTTGGAAAAAGTATTTGGACATTTAAAAAAAACTGTTATTGTCTAATATAAATTTTTACCACACTATCTATATTTTAGTAATTATTCATCTACATAAACTGTCATTCTGTTCACATCTGTGAACTAAATGCCTTGTTGCCATAAATTATTTGTATAGGCAATCTTTTGCATGGCTCCCCTGTACTTCTGGAGTGTTTATACTGTATTTTAATATTACAAGTTAAAAACTAACCCTATCTATGAAATAAAAAATGAATATTTTTTTTTAAATATCCACGAGCAACAAATGAAGCACAACAAAACTCATCAGCTTAAATGGTTCATGTTCATTTTAGCAAATTTGAAGCATTTTTATCTTGATGTCTAATTAACTTCTTGTTGATTCTTATTTAAAATGGCCAAATTTTCCTATAATTTAAAGAACAATCATGTCTACATCTAAAACTGCATACAGTCTTATTGCCTAAATTCATGTCAGTGTATGACAACACTAAAAATATATTCAAATAGATAGGTTAATCAACTAAACTGTATTTGAATGGCAGTGGAAACAATTAATGGAAGCACCATACTTTATGAATGAGGAGTATTACCGGTTTATGTTTAGTCCATAAATCAGCACAAAAATAAATGTGTAATATAGTAGGGTGTCAGAGAGATCACTCACACCACTGTAAAGCTCATCACTAAACAAGCTAATGGCACTCTAGCTGATTTGTTGTACTTTTGGTTTGCACACTAGATTATATAATCAGATCTTATAAAATGGTCTATGGTTGAATCCCACAGTTGTGCTCAGAGCTCACTGGAGCCCAGTTGCTACATGTGAGTCTGTTAGTACAGTTACTACAACCAACATTACAGCAACATACAATAAAAGAAACTGCTGGACATTAAACAGTTTATTATAGATAACACATGCTTTCATGTAAACTGAGCAAATTAATTTTACATATATGTACAAATCTGTTATTTTCATTTTAAAGGGGGTGGGGGGGGGGTGTGCAAATGGAGGTTGGAAGTCAGTTCTCTCGGCTGTAAAGCAAATGTGTTGCAGGTATCAGTTTCCCAAATGTCACACACAATGCTAATCCCAGGAGCATCTGTATAACGCACAACCACACAATCTATACACATATATTCAACATTTGATATGCATAAGGATGTATGTTAAATTTGTTTCATTTCTTACAGTGATGACATTTTATGTGCAAATGCTAAATCAGAATAGCTCTGCCTGGCCTTAAATGTTATTTCCATAAGACTTCTTTTGTGATACAGATGCTAGGGAATGTCACAAAAGCAAACAATCTTAAGCAGCTCACCAAAAAACACCAACTTCTTTGCAGATAAAGATGATTTGAAATGCGTATGAAAATCACACAATATTAAAACATGGAAACATTCACTTGTTTTTAAGCAGGTGGAAAATAGACATATTTTAGGCAAGCGCTCTGTTATCACAAATCTTTAACAATTTATCAAATAGCAGAAACAATCACATGGGGAAAAGGATTCATCAGATGACCAAGATTTAAATACAAAGGACATAATACAAGTGGCCATACAGAAACTGTCTGTTCCATTTAAATTTTCCCTTTACATTCAGTTTTATTTTTATATATTATTATTATTATTATTATTATTATTAAGGAAATAAATGTCATTTAACAAAAAGGTTCTAACCATATTTGGACAAAAAAAAAAAAAGAGAAAACATCTAATATATCTCTTTTTTTACTGTCAGTATTAAAGGGAATTATATGAATTAACATTTTATTATAATCCTATGAAGTCACTATATGTCTTTTGGGCAATATTCAGATTGTTGTGCTTATCTAGGATGTTCATGTCATGCTCCTGAACTAACCGGTATACAAAGAACAATGATGATTTGGCCAACGCCACTGACAAACTGAATGTTTAAAAGATTAAATCAGAGTTACCATTACTTAGCCACAAAACAAAAATAGTTTTTAAATAAATAAAAACTGACAGATTTCAATGCCTGCAAGGCTCAAAAACAATTAAAAAATGCTCTCAAAATTAAGCATGCATTTGGGAAAAGAGCACCTAACACCTTAACAGCGATGATCAACGATATGACGAACCAAATTACAATCAAAAGAAAGCAACTTAAGTTGATCTTACTTCAAATGATTAATCTCACCTTTTAAAACAAACATTCTTACTACTTCCTTCCTCTTCTTTCTTCCGAGCAATATGAGCTTTGCGAAGTTGGGGTTTTAATGCAACACAGCCTATAACTGTGTAAAAGTAACACACTCGCAAAAGCAAGCCCTGTTCATTCTACGGTAACACTCAAAAAGTTAACTCACAAATCTTGCAAGATTTGTCTGATACCAATGATTTGCAACCAAGATCATAATGAATGTGTAGCTGGACAGACGTGAAAGCTGCATGAATTCCAGACTAATGTTGCATTACATATCACATAACCGATCTGTGTTGGGTTTCCATACCATGTGAAAGTTTCCTTTTTGTGGGGAAAGAAAAGACAGTTTACAGAAGATGTTTACTGACTAACTGGGTTAATGAACTCCAGTAAAGACAGACAACTATGCATGTCTCCATTGCTGCATTATTTGAGTCATTAAACATAAGGGACCAGGGTTGCTGATAAAAAAAAAAAAAGGAAAATCCCTTTAATCCAGTTAGACTCAGTCTTTAACAGTTGCTCTGGAGCTGGGGCTTTACTGCCATAGTCTCTGTAGAGTAAGTCTACCAGTAAGATATTATCATGGACTTAAATAAAACTGTAAGCAGCAAAATGAGGACACAAGGAGCCAACAGGTCAGTCAGCCAAGCTGATTCTATCAAGCAAGTCAGTGTAGTGTTGGCTTAGACATTTCACCATGTTTGGCACCTCCATTTGCCTTAGACAGAAAGAGCACAAGATCGCTTCGATTACTCTTCTCCCAGACGCCATTTTTGTGATTCCTCCTGACGAGCATCTGGGTGAATCTGGTTTCTCATGCCTCCCAGCACATTGGATGTGGCTTCTGTAGCAACAATTAGAGGTTTAACAATAGCAGGAGGAAGCTGGCGTAAGACTCCGCCCACTGCACCAGTCATTCCCCTCTGCTCATGCTCACGGGTGGCTGTATCGTAAATCGTTAAAGCCGTATCTGTGATGCCCTACAGCAGTACACAAAACACTGATTCAGAGTACATTTAAGCCTTGGAATAAATGTTTTCGTCCAGGATCTGTTAAAGACGGGTTAAAGGGCTAGGCAGATACATACCTCCTTCACTACACTGTAAGCCTTGGCCACACCTTCCCTGAGGTCCACAGGCTGATGAGCCAGTCGAAAATGTGAGTATCGTTTGATCTTTTTGCACTCTCTCTCATCTATCACTGGAGACACCATATCATAGGCTGTTTCTGCAGCTGCCTATACCAAACAAAGAAAGTTTCATGGTCAAAAGTTGCCACTGTTTTTTTTTTGTTTTTTTTTAAAACAAAAGGTGAGAAATCAGTAATGTAGAGAGAGGAGTTTACCTGGATGGTTCGCACCATGCGATTGGTAAGCTCCAGGGCTGCCATTGCAGTGGAGGTCCCAAATGAGGCAGTGCCTCGCTGAAATCCTCGCACTATCCGTCCATCCTTCCGATATTGCTCTATAGGCAGCCACACTAGATCCCTAATGCCTTGGACTACACATCAGTCAGAAAGAACAATACTGACTCACACTAGGGGTTCATTAAAGATATCAAAAGATGAATTTTAAATTCAGAGAAAAAAGGGTTCATAAAAATCATAGCTCTATATATCCTACAATCAGCTCTTGTCCACATCTAGACATAGCTTCTCTTTATGATGGGGGGGGGGGGGAGATCCCAGAAAAAAAATATTTAAGGTCATGATTATTACCCTGCTATATTATTAAAATGTGGGCGATTATATGAATTTGTGTAAGACAGAAAGAGATGCACTTACCAAGCTGCACCAAGGAGTGTATGGGCCCAACTCCACCAAGCAGTCCAGGCAACTGGTTCTTTTTAATATCACTGAGCCACTCATTAATGGCATAAGAAAAGAGCTTATCTACACCCAACAGTCTGCAGAGCAAATAAGCAGGTCTCAGTCAGGCTGTCCTATCAAATAGCATTTTTCAATTATTTTTGAAATAGCATATTATGTAAACAGTAAATTATTTTATCTATCTATTTATTTATTTATTTTTAAATGCACCCTTGTCTGTAGCAGAGTCTCCGAAGTTTGAGCTCAGAGCAGTTCAGCTGGGTCAGTCCAATTACTATACCAGCAAAAGTACCCTGAAAAACAAAATCACTTCATTTAACATAAGACTAATTTTCCTCAGAGATTTCCTACACATAGGTGACAAATTAAATGAGGGGGAAAAAAACGGTGGCTCTGTTATGCTGTTGGAGGTATTATTTAAATCTCTACAAATCAATACAAAGTTATTCCACTTGATCACTTTTATCCTATGATGAAACAAACATTCTTATTATCATGGGAGTGGCATCACTGAATGGTTTGATGAGTATGGAAATGATATAAATCTTATCCTAAGGCCTTTGAACACCTATGGGACTGCCATGTTAGACAGTTGGTCATCAAAAGTCTGTATATGTTTTGGAAGAAATGCATTCAGTTCTCCGCTACAGTTCCACAGACTTGTAGAATCTATGGAAAGGTGCACTGAAGATGTTCTGGAGTCTTGTCCTGGCAGATCTTACTAAGACACCTTTTTTATATTATTCCTTTAATGTCAACCATCTGTACATACAATGTCTGAAAAGAGCCTAAAATATATGTTCTATATATGTAAAAATCATACAACCCTGAGAAGAAAATTCACCTAAAGCAATTTCATAATAGAGGGACTATAAATGGTTGACATAAAAAAGCACACCTGCTCCATGGCCATGTGTTTCCCATGATAATCTAGTCGGATTGGCACCTCAGAAGTGAATCTGAACTCTCTGAAAGAGAAAAGCATAAACTAACGTAGATAATCATCAATAATCTCTGGGGTATAGACTGATATGAGAATAAATCATGATATGAGAATAAATCACAAACAGAGGCACACACACCTAAAGAAAACAGGCTGGTCAGTACAAGATGTGGCAGTAGACTCATGCTCAAGTCCATTCTGACTGGCACGGGTTTGAGTGGGCACAGAGATGATTGGTGCAGAGCCTTGACATGTTCCTCCACTGGATTTAGCAAATGTGCATGCTACCTCTGGGCCAGATGGCTTTTTCATGGATACACACAATGCTACAGAGAGAAATGAAAACAACTACTTCCATATGCAGAACAACACTATAGCAGATAACACAAAACTTAGCATTGGCACAATAATTACATCCAACACAGAGATCAATAATTCATATTATGCATATTGAGGCTTACCCTCCTGTTCTGGTGGGGAGAAGAGCTCTACATCTGTAGCCAGACAGGTAAAGAAATCCTTCAGAAAGAACAGCGCATCCTGCAGAACAAAAAAAGAAATAAACACAACAACAACATTACACCATAAATCACCATCTGCTGTTAGTGCACAATCACCATAAATCACCATCTGCTGTTAGTGCACAAAACAAACGGATGGTTTATATGTGCTGCTGTAACAAGTAACAGAAGCTCATAATGATGAATGTTAGTGAGTGAAAAAAGGTTACAGTTTTGATGAATTTGCACCTGGTCAATGTTGAGACGAAGGGGCATAAGGGAAACACGCAGGCAGCACTCTTGTGGAGCCTGACCTGCCTCTGGACGCATGTGCAATACTCTCACGGTTAGCTGCAACACAACAACAACACTAATGAAACCCATGTCAGTCATGTGCAAATGTAAAACTATTTCTGCATGCAATGCTTCATACTAGTAGTTTCTGAAAATCTGATGTTTAGAAATACAGTTCATAAAGACTAAACTGGAATGGGCCATGTTCATTTGTGTACGTGAGAGAAATTCTCACATGCTATGGTAACGCTTTAGTGCAGAAAATCATAGAAAAAAAGGAATACAAGTCCCTTTAGTCCATTTATGAACAGTCTGAGGTCTGAGAAAATAACAACTGACCCATCTCTTGTCTTTTAGTCTGTTAGCTCCAACCCTCTGGCAGAAGGTTTAGAGTGCCAAGGTGCAAACATAACCGACTCGAGAACTCATTTGTACAAACTTCAATAAAAATTCTCAATTAAAAAGGTCTAGGGAACTGTGCAAACCTGCCAGAGATGTGCAAGTCACGCTGGTTGACTAATTTGTTTTAAACTTTTATTGTGGTATTGTTGAACATGTAATGTATTGTGTGTATTACTGTATGCTGAGACTGAGGGGAAAAAAGCCCATGATGTACATATCTTAATCTCTAAATCTTAATCACCATGTTGGAGTGGGCTTTCCTGGGCATCTCTTTGCTGGAGTACAGATAAAGAAACTTGTTCATCATGGAGGAGGCCAGTCTGTCTCGTATCTCCAGGTCCTGCACTGAGAATACCTGTCTGGATACTGGCTGTTCAGCCACTGTATTGGTCTCTGGGCCTATCGGAGCGTAGACTTCATGCTGGAACCGTACCTGAGACCACATGCAAAAGTACTTTACTATAAGCTTATTAATACCATCAACGGCAGTTAAATGTTAAATTTACACTTGTGTCATTTATATCGTGACAAAACACTGGGGTAATGAAAGGAATTCTTGAAGTACTGTGTCTTGTAACGTCAGGTTTAAATTTGGTCCAACTGACCTTGCTGAGCTGGATCTCCATCAACACATCTTGATTCCTGCCCAAACCTCCCCCAGAGCGGGAGCCACTGCGAGCCTGCCTTACTGGTGTTTGAGAGGGGGAGCTGTGAGGAGTACACCTAAACATACACAGACACACCACCCTTTCTGAGCTACTCTTGAAAATGTAGCATTTAAATTTTTTGTTACCGCTATATACACAAAACGCGTTACACTTGGACATCGTTGGAGAACACTACTACATTCATGATGTCATGCTAGAAGTGATGGTGCAAGACCCACACCCTTACCCTCGACTGCGGGCCGGAGAGGATGAGAGCAGTCCGGTGCCAAAGTCCTTTCCTCCGTAAAGGTGCCAGATCATGGAGATCTCCTTAACCAGGTACCTGACTTCAGGCACAGTAAAGTTCAGTGGGCCCCTGCTAGAAGTGCTGCCCTCTAGAGGCTCACAAAAATGGTTGTCCAGCACCAAAATGGGCTCGGAGGTCAGCATCTTTACCACTGGCTCTTCATCTCTTCCCTGATATAAAACACAAGCCACATATACTCAAATACACTGTAATTTCAAACATACTGTACATGCCTTGAGCGGTGCAACAGAAAACCATTCGCCCTTTAGCCATACGTGGTCCAGAGTCAGTAAAACTGGCCCTGCATTCTGGGTGGGGAGGGATGGCATTACTCTTTCCCCAATCACACTCCTCGGTTGGTAGTTGCAACATGTTAGGGGAGCGCTAACTATTGGATGAGAATTCCAACTTGAGCAAATGACTAAATTGAAAGGAAAATGGAGTTTAAAAAAAAAACAAAAAAAAAACCTGAATCTGTATTTCACATCAATTGCTTTAATCTGTTCAACAAAAACAAAAATCTCAACCAAACTATCTAAGCATATAATTCACTGGCATTTGCTATGGTCAAAAAAAAAAGTTTATTCTGCATTCATCAAAACAAACGTTTATTTCTTTTGAATGTAATTTTGCACATAAACAGCAAATAAACAGCAGACTCTCTAACCATTACTCTGAAGCCTGGAGTGTCCAGGATGCAGAAGTCATCAGAGTCATGTTGTATGCTGGGGCCAGGAGGGGAGATGAGGGGTGAATGCAGTATGGGGTAGGCTTGGCAAGGATCCTGGCCCACAGTGCCACTCTCATCGGGGAAGAGGAAGAGATCAGAAAGTGGTGGGTCTTGATCACTTGTTTGATCCACATGTACGCCTATAGAGAGGAAAACCCATTGCTTGTGTATTGGACATTTGACTGAAAATGAGAGTGCAGACTACAGTGCTGGGAAAAACTATTTTCCCCATCCTAATTACTTCTGTTTGTGTGTGTGTAATGTAAAATATTATATATATATAAAATGGGGCACTTGTATAGCATTTTTATCCAAAGCGCTTCACACACACAGTCACACACCAATGGTAATGTTAACCAAAGCTGCCATGCAAGACGCTAACTTGACATCGGGAGCAACTGGGGGTTCATTGTCTTGCCCAAGGACACTTCGGCATGTGGAGTCATGCGGGCCGGGAATTGAACCGCCAACCCTACGATTAGTGGACAACCCGCTTTACCAACTGAGCCACAGCCGCCCTATTTTTTTATATTATATATATATATATAAAAAACAAATTCAACCTTAGTAAACACAACATACAGTTATTTATTTATTTATTATTTTTTTGAAGAGGGAAAAGAAAAAAAAGCTATCCAACACCTAACACCAATGTGAAAAACTAATTGCCCCCTAAACTTAGCAGCAATACCTGCAACCAAACACTTCCGATAAGAGCACTGTGATGGAATTCTTGCCCACTCTTCTTTTCAGAACTGCTTTTACTCAGCCACACTCGAGGGTTTTCGAGCATGAACTATCTGTTTAAGGTCCTGACACAGCATCTCGATTGGGTTCAAGTCAGGACTTTGACTAGGCCACTTCAAAACTTCACAGATGGACTTAGACCTGTGCTTTGATCATTGTCCAGTTGCGCTTGAGTTTCAACTTAAGTCCTGAAGACCAAACATTCTCCTTTAAGATTTTCTGGATAAGAGCAGAATTCATGTTTCTCTCAATTATTGCAAGTTGCCCAGACCCTGAAGCAGCAAAGCATCCCCACACCATCACACTTCCACCACCATGCTTGACTGAAAGTATGATGTTCTTTTTGTGGAATTCGGTTTGGTTTATACCAGATGCAACAGGATCCCTGTGTTCCAAACAATTCTACTTTCAACTCATAAGTCCACAGAACATTCTCTCAAAAGGTTTGAGGGTCATCAAGGTTTGTTTTGGCAAAATTCAGATGAGCCAAACCCAGTGCCTTTGAAATAGCTTTGTAACCCTTCCCAGACTGAGGCATTTCATTCACCTCCTTCCTCATAATTTCTAGAATTTCTGGGTAAGACCTTTTAACCAACTTCATGTTGTTGAAAAAGTTCTATTCAAGTGTAGATCTGATTGAACAGGGTTTGCAGTAATCAGGCCTGGGGTTGCGTCTAGTCCAGCTCAACCCCATTATAAATGCAGTTTCATAGATTAGTAACTACAGGGGCAAAGACATTTTCACACAGGCCCAGTTGTTATTGGATAACTTTTTTTGCTTCAATAAATAATATGATAATTTAAAAACAGTATTTTGTGTTCACTTTGTTTTATCTAAGATTGTTTTCTTTTCTGAAACAACTTCATACGAGATCTACACAAAAACAAAAGAAAATCAGGGTTAGGGTAAGTTTTTCATAGCACTGTACTATCATTATAAGTAAATATCTAATAATATAAATATCTCAACTCCTATTTGACAATGTATCCATATGCATATAGGACACTGATGAAACTCTTCTCACTCTACATGAAGTTATATAGTGATATAAATCAGAGGGCGCGCCTGACCATTGGACTGCAAGGTGTGACTCTGCAGTGAGTCGGTTTCCTCCATGGCATCACTCATCAGATCCTGCAGCATCTGCTGCTCAGCGTCAGGAAGCAGAGGACCATGGGAGTGGGGCTTGCTTATTAACTCCACCTGCAGAAGGAAAAAAGCAACTGAATTCCACAACTGCTTATTGATAATTTACTGCCGTCATGGTCATCAGTAAGCAAAGTCAAGCAAAGCTTATAACAGTGATAATATACCATGCTCTAATGATGAAAACCATTTATACAAAAGGGGTTTGGGTAGCTATATTAAGCCAAATCTGACCTCAAACTGTGCCTAAGATAATACTATGAGATGCTTTATGACCTTTGCTCTTTGTTTGGTGCTGCCACCCTTGCTCTCCAGCCTGGATGGAGGCAGCAGGTCTCCATAGCTGGCAATGTACTGGATGAGGTTCATAAGTGCAGCACAAGAGTCTGAGCAGGTTCGAATGTGAATGACGTCGCTTGAGCAGCGCAACTCAAACCTCGGTTCTGTCTAAGTCACAAAGAAAGAGAGAAGAGTTAAGACAGTATGGAAACACCGGTATAGAATTTAACAGTTCAAACTAGAAACACACATTCTATTTTCTTCCACTTAATAAATTGCTTGGTTTTGTTTCTGAACATTAGCTGACACCATATACTGATTTGAGACTGACGACTTCATAATAACTCAGCCATCTGTCTGAAAATTATGTAAAATGAGAGATTGATGAGGTAATCTGATATTAACACAAAGCAGACATACATTAGACAAAGTGTGTTTGCAATCGCACAACTAAATAAGGTTTCTGTGCCTGCGCAAATATTGTTTTTTTTTTCCCCTCAAATGCTTCTCCTGTAACGTGTTTGCTGATTTGCTCGCATTATTCAACTCAACCACACACACGTCTTTGTGCTGGACCTCGCTCTCTCTCACTCACTACAGGAGGCACTGAAAGCCCAACCAGACACACACACACACACACACACACACACACAAAGTAAACTTAGGCTAATCCAACACAAGTGAGAATCAGGCGTAGATAACACTTGACCACGCCCCCGCTGCCACAATTGCATATGGTCTACTATGCATAGTCCAAAAAGTTACAGTGCAGAATATATACCAAAATAAGATGACTGGATATTTTCCAGTTTGTCTGATAAACGTCATCATTCACAGACACAAAAATTTCTTAATGGAAACTCTGATTCATGATGAAAGCTTCAAAAATGTCAGCAGATTGGATTGGCTAATCTGTGTCCGATCTGGTATGTTAATAATTAAAACATTTTCATGCATCTACAGTGGTGTGAAAAAGTGTTTGCCCCCTTCCTCATTTCCTGTTCCTTTGCATGTTTGTCACACTTAAGTGTTTCGGAACATCAAACCAATTTAAACAATAGTCAAGGACAACACAAGTAAACACAAAATGCAATTTGTAAATGAAGGTGTTTATTATTAAAGGTGAAAAAAAATCCAAACCATCATGGCCCTGTGTGAAAAAGTGATTGCCCCCCTAAACCTAATAACTGGTTGGGCC
>JAFFST010020212.1:125291-136230 GCA_022414735.1 Noturus placidus | reverse complement strand
GTTGAAAAAGTTTGAAATATCCAATAAATTTGGTTCCACTTCATGATTGTGTCCCACCTGTTGTTGATTCTTCACAAAAAAATTACAGTTTTATATCTTTATGTTTGAGGCCTGAAATGTGGCAAAAGGTCGAACAGTTCAAGGGGGCCGAATACTTTCGCAAGGCACTGTACATGGCTCTGGTGACTATTTATGGTACGCATTATAATATTTGGGTGTATTAACGGTCTACGGCATGTATATGGCTTTATCGACTATCTATTGGATGTATGCGAGTCTGTCGACTGGCGATGGGCTGTATAAAGCTCTATCAATGCTTACTAATGGTGGATAGATAGATAGATAGATCGATAGATCGATAGATCGATAGATAGATAGATAGATAGATAGATCGATAGATCGATAGATAGATAAGCTGCTAAGCTGTTTTCATATTAGTTACATTGTAGACTATGACACACAAGGTTTCTTGGCCAGTGTAATTTAGGGTTTCCTGTCATGCCTATGAATACAAAGCTATACGAGGTCTTAGAAACCATTAGGCAGCTACTTAGCAGCTCAAGACAGTGACTCAAGTTGTACACTCACTCAGTCATTCACTATTTATTATACAGAAAGATTTTTAGGAGGTGTCCTGTATTAAATATTCGATTTGAGGGTGTACCTGAGACGAACAATTTCGGAAAATTCCAGAGAGATCCTATCCGGAAAAAAAAAATAAAATAAAATAAAAGTTACATGAAGTAGTAATTAATAATACATTAATTTAGTACATTAGCTAAAGACCTGAGATGTTTGGTTTAAACAGACTTTGGACAATCACAGTCACGCAGCCTCCTCTCAATTAATCAATGACGCAATCACGTGAAGGGTGCGTGACAAGTGGGGCGGAGACGACGTGACGTCACTCAGAGGGACTCGACCAATCGCGGCGTCTGTTGTCGCGGCTTCTGATTCGACTGTAAATACAGACTCGGCTGTCCGTCTCATTGCGCTCAGCAGCTGCGGCGCGGCGGCTTCTCGTGGACGCGATGCTATGACATTCATTTCAAAGGAAGAGAAATGCCACGGAGTACAGTACATTTTCTTTTTAATAACCAGCATTCTGGTTCTCAAGAAGCTTTATTTGCCCCCCAAAACAGCCTCTACACTGTCTAATTCTCATCTTAGAGTTGCTATTGGTCCTCTCAGACGAGCATTTGGTCTGAAACTGCATTTGCAGAATTGCTTTTGCCTTGCATGCCTGCAGCAGAAAAAATATATATATAAATATATATATATATATATATCATTTATTTTTTAAATAGGATTTTTGGGTGGGTGTCATTCACCTGATCACCGAGCTTGCAGTTTAACCCGAGTGAAGAGAAGAGAATGCTAAAGGATGAGTCAGAGGGACACACTGGTTCATCTGTTTGCCGGAGGGTGAGTCGCTGATTACTGACAGTATCGTGCTAGTTCGCTAATATAATACGTGTTTAATTGCGATTTAATTCATTTCTGATCACGACACGCCTCGGGGCCGAATCCCCCATCCAGGCCTGGGCTAAGAAGCTAGCAGAGACGGCTAGCTAGCTGTTATAACCCATGCTAATAACATCAGTAGCAACCTCTATTTAGATTTATCCCTAACTATTTAAGTATATATATATATATTTTATTTAAATCTATTATTTAAATAAATCTATTTAAAAATGCATGTCATATGCCGTAACAAGCGTTAGCATTAGTTTCAGTCAGTTGCACAGATATAGCATTAGCGTTACCTTTTCTTTACACTCTCAACAATATTGGAAACGTTCGTCTTCTATAATATAGAGCGGTTAGATATGGCTGCGTTCCAAATCCCACACACAGCACTAGGTAGGCCGCTTCTGTTCTCCTGCTGCTGTGGTCTGTTTAGCATACTATGTAGTACATCAGTGTGCGTGATGGGACGTGACTAGACGTTTCTAGAATATCAATGGAAATATCGACACAGGGAAGGAAGCATTCGCGTGACTTTGGATTTGTACATTTAACAACAACAACAAAAAAACTTGGTTATTAGTCAAAACTATATATATATATATATATATCCATCCGTCTTCAAACGCTTACTCCTTATATATATATATATATATATATATATATATATATACACATACATACATACACACACACACACAAGTGGAAATGTCATAGTAAGATTTAAAAAAAAAAAA
Source organism: Noturus placidus (assembly GCA_022414735.1). Taxonomy (NCBI): domain Eukaryota; kingdom Metazoa; phylum Chordata; class Actinopteri; order Siluriformes; family Ictaluridae; genus Noturus; species Noturus placidus. The sequence continues at coordinate 134,026 of JAFFST010020212.1, read as the reverse complement.
GAAATACTAATAAATAAATAAACAAATTAATGAAATAACCCGCAATTCTATTATGCTAATATTCAAATTAAGTGGTCTGTTTATACTGTAATGGCTTTCGAGTATGTCAGCCAATCAGAGGAGAGATAATTGACAGGACCCGCCCCTTCACTTCCACATGGCTATTTTGACCCTGTCTGTCAAATCCTATAAGAGGCCTTTGGCTTTATTGTGAAGGGCGTTTGTGAACTTGATCCTGAGCTGAACGACTATGTTAACTGATAATAGGGACAAAATGAACCGGCCGACATTGGCGATGTTTATAGGCGAAGATTATTACCAAAAACAAATGATTTTGAATGAACTGTGCACTCTGATCAAACCAAGACACTCTGTAGACAGTCCCAGTTTATTTTTACGTTATATATGTAATCCGAATAAATGTTGTGTGTGTGGCCATGGAGAGAAGTTTAGTGTTTAGGTTCAATTTGCGCTACGTAAATTTTTTTCTCATTATTTCTGTCACAGCAAAATCAAAAGTAATAATAAGAAACATACATTCCAAAATAAGATGGATATGCATGTTTGGTGCTTGGCCCCATAATTATTAGAGAAATAATGTACTTCAGAACGTACTGTTTTGAATGAAACTTCAGGGAAGTCACAGGAATATCCGCTTCATCTCAGCACCCTGTCGTTGATTATTTGCGTATAACAGTACTCTTAGTGTTTTATTCCTAACACAAGCAGCATAGAGATCGTTTTGACCTTCACCCACATGCACAGCTTGTCAGGCCGCTATCAGAGTTTTCTAAGGACTCCCTAAATTCAATAAACTATGCGAGGAAAATAAAAACCCCTAAAGTTGAAATCTGTGATCTTTCAAGGATGCCACTGGCAAGAACATTTTGGTTTGGTCTCTGAGGAGCAAGACTCGGGTCTCCCAAAAGCAATCTGCAAATATCACCATGAAAAGTTGCACAGACCGTGTGAAGGGTTCAATCTTTTGGTAAATCCCTTAAGGATTTAACTTACCTGATTTGTTAGGCAAGATAAACCATTTAAAGCGGAGGTCTTCAACAGGGGGTCCGCGGAGGTACTGCATGGGGGTCGCAAAAGTTTTGGTACCAGTTTGATATGACACAATTTCATACAATATATATAATTAGGGGGTCCCCGCTCCATCTCGCCATCAGTTTGGGGGTCCTTGGCCTGGACAACGTTGAAGACCCCTGATTTAAAGGAAAACATTATTGCAAATTGAATGTCCAAAAGTCTATTTTTACCTCTTTGTGTATACAGCAAACCAAAAGGAAACAAATCTCCTTAACTGTTCTGTCTGAGAATAGCGTTTCCGTAAGATCTCTTACGCCGTCAGTTGTTATAAGCCAAATGAGAGCTTGGCTGTGAGGAAAGTTGACACATTCAGCGTCAAATCGAACTTGCACGACAGTCTTTCGTGCTGCTTAGTCAAAAATAGATTGTGTGGTTTAATTGTGGTCAGCAACACAATGTTCATCAGTGTATTTTGTAGTGGTCATTTAGGATACAGTTAGGACCATGCTAGGAGTGGCAGCAGAAGGAGCAACGTGTTTAGAACAGTAGCGGATTAAACCCAGACAAAGGGTTTTCGTGGCAGTCCGAGTCCACCGCACGGGGAAATGGAGATGGAAGTAGTCCGAAGGAAGCAGGTTGTGATGTCCAAGTTAGATATTTGAGAATGTCGTAACAATGTGGTAACAGTGTGGTAACCATGTGATCATACACCACGACTAACCGTAACAACCCTATTGTCGGTGTGATTGGGTAGGGGAGCGGTTCAAGTTTATTGGACTCCAGTCCTCCAGGAGGATTTTAGTCTCAACTCCTTCAAGAGTTCTATTAAAAATGTAACCTAATGCAAGTTGCAAACAGAGTTGCACTCTTTTGGCCATGTCTACATTCCTGTCACAGTAAATGGGTAACACACTGGAAATGATTTTGAGGTGAATGGTTAAACTAAAAGTCAAATAAATGTTAATGCACATGTGTCAGTGGCTCAAATTCTTCATTGTTTATCTTCCTGCAATCCGGAGTTTTCGAGCAAGATTATTCGTTTCCGATTAATTCGTGGTTATTTTCCTTCCCTTCGAGCACTGAATGGCGGACACTTGGCTTTTCGCATGTGCTCCTTTTAATGAAATCCTTTTCTCTAGAGGAGAAAGTGCAGTAAGTTGAGCTCTAACTTGCTCCTTGCAGACCTTATTTTTCTGCAGCTTTGTTTTGCACCCCCCACGCTTGTGTGTATACTTGTGTGTGTGTGTTTGTGTATATCGTGTTTCCACGCACAGCCGTCAGCGAGCGAGTAATCTCCAGCTCCGATATGCAGGAGGAAAGTAGGCCGAAGGTCACAGTAATGTGGGTCGGCCTGTGAAAGGCGGAGCAAAAATGGTTTCGCTAAAAGGCATGGCACTTCACAAGCTGCTGTTCTGTTGTAATCCCCACGCAAACTTTTCTTCACTAGGGTCAAGATAGAACAGCATGGTGTTCATTTGTTATGTAAAAATAATGTAAATAAACAAGCCTGTGTGTGAACTGATCATGACTAATATTTTGTTAAAGCACCTTCAGCTTGTGATCCAGCGCTCCGTCTTTTTGGGTAAGAATCTACCGACTTAGAACGTCTTCATTTGGTGATTTTTATCCCACTCTTCCTTGCAAGAATGCTTCAAATCATGATGAGATCTCCTGTGTGCAGCCCTCTTCAAGTACTTCCATGGGTTTTTAATAATATTTAGATCTGGGCTCTGACTGGGCCGTGCCTCTTCTTCTGAAGCTGTTACTTTACTGACTTGGATTTGTGCTTTGGGTCGTTATTGTGGTGACCTTTTACACCATCTTCAGCTGTCTAACAGATACCTGCAGGTTTTGTGCCAAAAAATGGATAGATAGGTATTAATTGTGGACCTATCCGTGATTTCCTCTATCTTGACTAGACCCCCCAGTCTCAGCTGAAAACAAGTAGCTCTATAACATGACACTGCCACCACCACGCTTCACTCTGGGTGCTAAGCTGTCTTGTTTCTGTGTCTAAACAAACTTTTTTAGAATTATAACCAAAAAGCTCTACCTTGGGCTCATCAGACCATATGCAGGAAATGACCAGTACTTGACAGATATTCCTGCAGCTCCTTTAATGTCATTGTAGGTCTTCGTGGTAGCCTTTTCTCATTGTGAAATATAGCTGTTTGATTATTTAAAAAAAAAAAAAAATAATAAAAAAAAAAACAGTAGTCAAAGATTGGCCCAAAATTAATTCTCAATCAGTGACATAGTCTGGAATTCTCAACTCTGATTGGTCAGAAGATGTTGATTTCCTAATTTTGTAGAACAGCAGCTCTGACAATAGTTTTGGCCATAACTCAAATCACAGGTTTTGTATTAACGCTCTCATAATAAGTTTTCGGGGTACACGGTGGCTTAGTGGTTAGCACGTTCGGCTCACACCTCCAGGGTCCGGGGTTCAAGTCCCACCAGTGTGCGGAGTTTGCATGTTCTCCCCGTGCGTCGGGGGTTTCTGCAGGGTACTCCGGTTTCGTTCCCCAGTCCAAAGACATGCATGATAGGCTGATTGCATGGCAGCAGCTACACACCGGTCCCAAGCCCGGATAAATGGTGAGGGGTGGGGAAAGAAATGGCAAACTACCCCACTACTTCTGCCGAGATACGTGGAGTGATGACGCATAAAGTGACCGAAGGTTGGTCTCGACTAATCGGTGATAGAGAGAGAGTATAAGTTATCAGTATCTTGTGGTTGTACAGCAGACGTGCCACATAATCTAATAATAATAATAATAATAATAATAATAATAAAAATACTCCACTTCAGGCTTTACATGGATTGTTTTTCAATCATAGTTGTGATTTATTCTTCCGTTGGCTGTTACGGACTCGTTTTTCCCCAGCACCTAAAAATCTCATTTTTAAGGAGGTCTGCGAGTATGAAATGTGCACTGAAGTTGGCTTGGACCCCGCATTCAGTACACCTATTTGTTGTAGCACTGTTTTCGCCAACCTTTGTACCTGCACACACCGTGCACGTGTAGGCCATGTAATCCTCCCCATGAACTTGATTCACGACCTATTTCCTGAATGAAACAAGGCCATGACTGTAATGTGCATGCCCATTACTTAAGAAATGGGTACCAAGACATTTTGCCTACTTTTACAACATATATATTTGTGTATTGACATCCAGTAGGAAATGCATTATAGAAAAAAGCCTGCCGAAATCTTGAAGTGGCTCTGATGGAGCGTAGGTTAATGTTAACGTTAACACACTCATAGTGGTATTGTTTCTGTAGAGAATATGAACAGATTGAGCAACATGTAATGGAAGGGGTCACCACTGTCAACCTGTTGAATTTACACTTGCTATCTTTCTGTCCAGCTGTGGGGGCACAGTCGGCGCCATCTTGACGTGTCCACTGGAGGTTGTAAAGACAAGGCTGCAGTCTTCCTCGGTGACGCTCTACATCTCTGAGGTGCAGCTGAGCTCCGTGAACGGGGCCAGCGTCGCTCGTATGTCCCCTCCCGGACCCCTGCACTGCCTTAAGTAAGTAATGCATCCGAAAGTTACGCACCACTTGGGCAACACCAACGAGCAAGTCATGGCCGCTCCTTCCTTTTCACAAAATGCACTATAAATTTAGTTTTCATTATAGCCTTTCATTCAATTCGTTACATTGCATTTCCTGTTCATCACTGTGTTGCAGACGTGCCACACTGAAATGCAAGCACTGTCCAACCACAGAGCTCTTCCCTCCAACTCAAATCCAGACTACAAATTCTATAAATCTTTCACCAGAACATTGAAATATAAATCTGAGAAATATAACATTACCATTAACCACATATAAAACACAATAGTGATCTTTTCCTCACAGCGTTGCTTTGACACACAGAACACCCTAAAAACATATGCGTTGTGATAGAGGCATTGTTTTTATACCACACTGCTATACAGAGTAATTGTTCTCCGTGCCCTTTGCCACTGTTCCCCGGCAGCTAAAAGCCAGCCATAGCTGTTTCATAACTGCCATTGCCAGCAGGTGTCCAGCATAATAGGAGGCAAAGCATCAAAAGTGCCATCCAAGGTATCATCCCTGGTTTTATTTATTTATTTACATTTCTAAAAGCCCATTCTATTTGCTACTAACGCCTTCCCTTCCACCCAGAGAGCAAAGCCATCTTTGCTCTCTTGGACTCCTAGCCATGGTTGTTGCGATACTCTGATTCGAGCTCAGATGCCATCCATTGCCAATTTAATATCCACAAGTATTACTAGCTTGCCACACAGAAACTCAATCACAGCCCTAATTCACAAGGTGGGACTGAAAACTATGCAAATTTATGCCTGCAGTTTTCTGTGTGTTTTAGCCATCGGTCAAGGTTTATCGCTGATCATGTATTAGTCGACGCTGAAATCCGATTACGTTTATTATTAACATGCTAATACAGTAGGGCTCAACAGATTTCTGTACAATAGGTTCCAGGGAGGTTTTTTGGTCTTCGGTGTTCAATATGACCAAAGCTGAGAAAACATATTGATCGGTCATATCCGTGGTCATTGAATGTTTTCATTCGTTCTCCTACTCCGCGCTTTCTCTCTCGCTGGTAGGGGATTTCCGCATTGGAAAACCGGCATGTCGTTTTCAGCCTCTGTGAAGGAATGTAGAAATCCAAACCCATCGTATTACGCCTGAGGGGAACAAAAAGAAACGCAATAAAACCAAAAGTAGGTCTTTGCATAATTCCTTACAGATGCATGTGAAGTTTCTGGGAGGCTCTTGATGCTCCACGAGCATGTCCAAGAAGCACCTGAAACAATGTTCTGAAACCCTCGAACATTCATAAATTATCAGTAGCTTATCAGAACCTTAAGAGCAGGGGAGGAAAGAATATACACTCCACACTCTTTTATACATCGTTACTGGCTGCAAGTGTGTAAGACCTTCAGATGTTTCTGTTTGAGAAAGTGAAAGAGGACAAGGAGAACTGAGGAGTCATGTTATGGTTGGGTTAGGCTATTGCTGTTTTAACCCCGCAAGGTTGGGCCTAGTGCCAGAGTCAGTGCTGGTGTGGTTCACCAGCAACCTCATTTAGCATCTTTCATACTGCAGTGTTTGTTTTCTTCTTTCTTTAGAGGATAGTGCGTCAAAATAGCAAAAACATTGGCATTATTTGGTCTACATTCCACACTGACATGACATAATTTCCCAACTTAGATTTAGTATGTCCAACCTTAATGACATTAGTATGTCATTAATGTTATTAATTCATATTAACATTGACTGAATTCTTAAAAACGAAATATCCTATATAAAAAAATATCCTACTCTACAAATAAATTTTTCTGTGCTATATAATTTAATTTATTTTAATTTTTTTTGTCGATTCATCTTCATTTAAATCTTTCATCACTGCACTGGCCCTTTAATTCAGCACGAGCAGCTTGGCAAAAAAAGAAAAAAACAAGTAGACTCGACACGAAACTCCAGCTTCACTGCTGCAGTGTCCGGTGTAAAGTTTTACCAGCGCAGAGATTTCAGAGCTTACAAACTACACCTTTGTCATCATTCCACACAAGAGACACACAGCACGTTTGTGATGTGTTTTCGTGGCCTCTTTTGATTGACAGGATATAATCGGCCCTGATCATCAGATGTTTTTAAACTATCGGCCAATGGCCGACGGTGTGAAAAATTGCCTTTATCGGCCAAGACCGATTATTGGCCAATACATCGGTGACTCGCTACCTTGAAGAGTTCTTTATAGAAGTCAACCATGTGTCTTATTATTAACATTATCGCTGTCATGCTGTTATAATCATCCTTATCATTTGTGGTCGTTCTTTAATGCCAAGCTTTCCAGTTGTGGAAGAAAATATACTTAATGCTATTAATCCTATATTAGTATGGCCATACAGTGGGGAAAAAAAGTATTTGATCCCCTGCTGATTTTGTACGTTTGCCCACTAACAAAGAAATGATCAGTCTATAATTTTAATGGTAGGTTTATTTGAACAGTGAGAGACAGAATAACAACCAAAAAATCAAAATAACAAATGTCAAACATGTTGATTTGCATTTTAATGAGGGAAATAAGTATTTGACCCCTCTGCAAAACATGACTTAGTACTTGGTAATGACTTAGTAATTACTGTTCATTTTCAATGCCCTGGCTGAGGGAAGGAGGTTCTCAGCCAAGATTTGATGGTACATGGCCCCGTCCATCGTCACTGTTCAAATAAACCTACCATTAAGATTATAGGCTGATCATTTCTTTGTCAGTGGGCAAACGTACAAAATCATCAGGGGATCAAATACTTTTTCCCCCCAATGTCAGTGAGCTTACACTTAATATAAAGGGGGTGCAAAAATGCAGAGCAAGTGAGCTCATATGCTACCAGGTATTTTCAGGGACAACAGTCTCTGTTGTGGAAAACCATCCAGTGAGCGGCAGTTACATGGCCAGAAATGTGTTTTTCAGAGGTTTTCTGGTTCATGCTGACAGAAAGGCTAACTCAAATAACCGCTCTTTACAGTTGCGATGAGCAGAAAAGCATCTCGGAACGCACCATATGTCGGCCCTGGAGGCTGAAGAGCCTGTCTGGTTCTTCTCCTGTCAGCCAAGAACATGAATCTGCAGCTACAGTAGGCACATGTTCACCGAAACTGGACCAAAAGAAAAAAAAAGTATCACCTGGACTTTTTCCAATCTTTAATGTCCATTTTAAATCTGAGTGTAACAATTCCATTTCTGGTAAACGTATCTGTCCATTCAAGTAGATATGAACCTGGTCTTATATGACTGAAAACAACTGATAGGTCGTGTAGCGAAGATGGCCGCCGAGTGGCCAGACTTTACTAGGACATTGGTATGGATAATGATGCATCAAAATTGTTTTCGAGGACTGAGAATTCTTTAAAATTCCATGCCTTTTTTAGCTGTATGTTGGAAGTAATGTGATCTATGGAAAAATGGTGATTTTTTTTTTTTTTTTTTTCCCCCAACCGGAAAAATGTTAAGATAAATGAATGAATAGTGGAGCATTGAACATGACTTTGATTTTTAGCATCCATCAATGTTAACCTCCTTTTTTTTCTATTCTTAGATTGATTTTGGAGAGAGAAGGTCCTCGTTCGCTCTTTCGTGGCCTCGGACCTAACCTGGTGGGAGTGGCTCCATCCAGGTACAACGTTTTTTCTTATTAGATTTCTGTTCATTTGTATGCTGCTTTATCTTTGCCTTTGATTTGTTACTGAGGAAATTAACCACAGGGATATAACAGTTAGCAGGACAAGCAAAATGTATGCTACAGTACAGATGTACACAAAATCCTGCACTCTTTTTTTTTGTCAAAGTAGAATACGATAATATGTATTGATGTGGTACTAAAGATGGATATATATATAATATTATTACATCATACATATGTATTGGCGCCCTTGGTAAATATGAACAAAAAAAGGCTGTGAAATTTTGTCTTTATTGTTTCACCTTTGATCTTTTGTTAAAATATTGCCACCCTTTTAGTCAATACCTTGTGCTACCTCTGTTTGCCAAGATAACAGCTCTGAGTCTTTTCCTATAACACCTGATGGGGTTGGAGAATACATGGTAAGGGATCTGAGACCAATCCTCCATACAGAACCTCTCCATATATATATATATATATATATATATATATATATATATATATATATATATATATA
>JAFFST010020212.1:76817-101134 GCA_022414735.1 Noturus placidus | reverse complement strand
CGAAACACTTAAGTGTGACAAACATGCAAAGGAACAGGAAATGAGGAAGGGGGCAAACACTTTTTCACACCACTGTACACCACCAATGGATCCAGGTTTCAACATTATCTTCTAGGACACATACTGTATATGTCTGTCCTAAAAAATCCATGCTGCAATTACCTTTGCATTAGCTGTAAGTTTCTTGAGGTGTAATATATCAGTGGAGCAGGTTGCTGACGGAGATGTATGAAGAAGGCTTTAGTGGCAGTAGAGTAATGGAAACTGCAGCCCTTTGCCAGGCTGAACTGCCTATACAGAATCTGTAAAGCTGTAATTTACTGCTCTGAACCTCATCCAGTTGGTGTAATCCACCTACTTTGCAGAGTTTTATACTGTGAATATTTTGCAGGGTGGACATACAGTATCAGGCTGTTTTTTGTTGTTGGTTTTTTTTTTTGTTTTGTTTTGTTTTATCAGTAGTTCAACAACTTTTCACAAAAACAAACACTGTTTTAGTATGTGGTTTTGTTTCAGCGTAACATGACAGCAGAGTAAGTAGTGTTCAATGATGACAATTTTTTCAGAATCAAGAACATATACACATAGTTCTCCGTATGCTATTATATTAAGGAATACCATAGCACTCTGGCATGCTTGATTCTGATTGGCCAGAAGATGTTGATAAATGTCCTACAGTAGTTCCATCTGCAAGGTGCATTCGAATGCGTGATCTTTTTCTATATTTCTATAACAGTTTACTAGAGAAGACTTGTATGGTGGGCGCTCTATAAACAGTTAAAATGTGTGTAATCATTGACGTGGTCATGTTTTAAAGAAGGAGTTTCCAGTGTCAGCATTTGTACCAGACAGGGGTTAAGCTTTTACTAAGTTTTGAACATGGTTTTGAACATGACTTTGCAGTTTCTAAGTAATATAAGCGTGCTTGTTTTGTTTGTCTTATTAGCTTTGTTAGTTTCTAGGCAACTAAAACATGGCATTGCTACATACATTTATGATTTGTCCACTTCTACTCTGTACTAACGCTCATTCTATTAAATCCACTCTTTAAGCGTGATATGTTTAATGGAACAGAGCGAGTGACTGAAAGCAACAGTTTAACATCTCTTAATCAGCAAAAGTAATTGAGCTATTAAACCAGACAGAAGAGGGAATTGGTTGTTTTGGAACAGAGCAAAACCCATTACAGGAGTCGAATTATGCAGCACTGTTATCAGCAGAGTAGGACTTGACTGATGGACAGCACCCGGCTATGGAAGACATAATAAAAATACTAATGAAAGCCTGTATTTGATCCGCTGTAACAGTAACTGGCAAGAGAAGCAGCTGTACAAACATGATGACAACTCGATAAAAGATGCATATCCTGTGTGAGAGCATAGGTTTTTTGTGCATAGGAAAGTTTCTCATACTTTAATGATGATGAGTGTATGATGCATGTACTGTATGAAATGTAAAGAATATAGATAGGATTTTATATCTTATCTCAGTTATAGCCTATTCTAACCTTGACGTATCGGTTGGAGACCGTTTAATGTAAAAAAATAATAATTAATTAATTAATTAAAATACACACTATACAATGCCTTTTGAGGCCAAGGTTAAACACAAATATGACACAGCTCAAGGACTGGGAATATGTGCTGGGACTATTTTTAACCTTTTTGACTACAGTGATGTTAATTTTGTGAAAATGTTTTATCTCTGTTTGAAAATTTTAGAAAAAATCCTGTTTTGTAGTATCTGTCTTGTAATATAGGCTGCATCATTAAGGAAGTCCCAGTTCTTACAATGCAATGGGGTTCTTCTTTAGGAGTGGGCTGTCTCTTTATGTTGCTGTAGTGTTTGGGGGGCATACATACTCAGAATACTCAAGATAATGCTACAAATGGTTGTTAATATTGGATATGCTGACACCACTGTTATTCTCCAGGTCAACACTTAAGACTCCAGTTATTGTGATCTTGTAAGAAATCATATAATTTGGATGTTCAATCTTCATTCCCTTCTAATATTGACTCAATTTCCTGTCCCCCACAGTACATGGGAAGTGAGCTTTCCTGAACGTTTTCCTTTAGACTAGTGAGAATCTCATTTAAGTTCAGGACACATTCTGTGACCTTTTGTATGGCTACAATCTCCTGGACACTGCTGTCAATCTGAAAAGCAGCATCACGATGTCTCTGCCAGTTTGCAAAGGCTTTAATAAGGCAAATTCTACAAATACTAATCATATTTATGCCATAGAGCAGATTATTTTTATATTCTATAATTAATGTTGTTCGCCGCGTGAACTGAGGCATTTATTCATTCACTGATTAGTGCAGAAAAAGGTGATTGAAATATAGATAATAAAGAAAAACACATTGTTTCTTGCATTTGCATTTGTCACTATGATTTTTTTTTTTTTAAATATGGACATACAGTACATGTTAGATCTGACCTCAGTGTCTTGAGATTGAAGAGTTGCAGATTGTGTATATGAAATAAAAGAAATCTTGAAAAGAGAAATAACAAGTATCCGTCACATTCCGACGGGGTGTGGTACGGAAGAAAACGCGGGCGGCAAGTAATATCGTAGCATAAGGAGCGTGCAAGGGGTGTATTCGAGAAACAGGCTATGGTCAGGCAATTGGACAAACAATGCAAGAGGATAAGGCGAGAGCGTGGTCAAAGACGTAAACTGGGGTCGAGATAACAAGGAAAACAAACAATATCAATAAGTCTTGGTAACGTAGCGTTGTTCCTCTGGCCCATACCCCTCCCACTTGACCAAGTATTCCAACGTGCCCCAACTGCGTCTAGATCTGATTATCTGCTTGATCAGGTAAGCTGGTTGTCCCTCAATCTCCAGAGGAGTCGGGGGTGTATCAGCTGGCAATTCTGTGGCAAGAGGTCCGTGAACAACGGGTTTCAGATGTGAAACATGGAAGGAGGGTGCGATGCAGCTGTGTCGTGGTAAGTCCAGACGGTATGTGACTTCATTGATTTGCTTAAGGATTCTGAATTCCAGTGTACCTAGGTGTGAGTTTCTTGCAGCCATGTGGCTGTTTTAAATCCTTTGTGGATAACCAAACCCTATTGCCGGGTCGGTACCTTGGATGTTCACTGCGACGGCGATCAGCATTGCGTTTGTACACGCTTGCGGCTTGCGTTAGATGCCGATGAGTGTCTGCCCATACCTGTTCACTCCATTTGAACCATTGATCAACAGCGGGTGAGTCCGTGGAGGATGCATTCCACGGGAACAAAGGTGGTTGGTATCCCAATATGCATGGGAGGATGAACTGGGGGGCCCTGACGCAGACAATCTCTTCTGGGATGACAAAATATCTAAAGACGTGCTGGAACGGCAGCTCGGCCGTCCTGAAGGCTGTGGGTAGGGTGGGTAATATAATGAACCGCACTGATTTAGAGAACCTGTCCACTGTGACCAGGATGGTGGTGTAGCCCTGGGACTCCGGTAAATCTGTTACAAAGTCCACTGAAATATGAGACCATGGGCATTCCGGGACAGGTAGGGGCCTGGGTTTGCCAGTAGGAAGAGTTCATGGGGCCTTACTCTGGGCACACGAAGAGCAGGATGCCACCACACGGCATAGGTCCCTCTCCATGTTTGGCCACCAATACTGTTCCCGTAGTAGCAAATAATGCGACTGGGTGGAGTTTAGGCTTCTCCCCGAACCTTTGTGAGAGATCTGCTCCCACCCCCCTTTCGGATGCATCAACTTTTACAATAAATGGCCAGTACGGATCAGGATGCTTAATAATGGGGGCTGTAGTGAAGGCGTTCTTGAGTTGATACAGAGCATTTTGGGTCGCTGAGTCCCACGGTAGACGCTTGGATTTTCCCTTCAATAATGATGTCAAGGAATGAGCGAAGGTGCTAAAATTACGAATGAAGCATCTGTAGAAATTAGCGAACCCAAGGAACCTTTGTAATTCCTTCACTGTCGTGGGTGTAGGCCAGTTGATAACTGCCTCAAACTTTTCTTGGTCCATGGTAATCCCTGTGGGATTAATGATGTATCCCAGGAAGGAAATGGTCTCCTTATGAAATTCATACTTCTCGGCGTTGACATGTAACTGGTTCTGGAGCAGTTTCTTCAACACTTGACAGATGTGATGAACATGTTCTTCCTTGGAGTTGGAGTAGATTAATATGTCATCAATGTAGGTGATAACATTACGTCCCAGCTTGTCACGTAGGACATCATTAATGAGACATTGAAACATGGAAGGCAAGTTAGAAAGACCATAAGGCAAGTTAGAAAGACCATAAGGCATTACAAGTCATTCATAGTGACCGGAAGTTGTGCTGAAAGCCATCTTCCATTCGTCCCCCTCTCGGATTCGAATGAGGTTATATGCATTGTGGAGATTAAATTTTGTGAAGATGGGGGCTGAATGTAATTGTTCCAAGGCAACGGGGACTAAGGGTAAGGGATAGCGGTACTTGACACAGTATTGGTTCAGCTGTGCCTGTAATCACTTTCAGGTGTGTGTACAGAATTCTGGAGAGGGAGAGTGCATGCGTGAGCGGGATGCGTTATTCGTGGCGGCCATATTGGAAGGGTGCGTTACCTTGAATAAAGTGACCTCTTTCTCCGCAGTAAAAACAGCGATGTTCGTGGTGTCTTCTTTCCCTCTCCTGTATGCTCACCCTTGTCTGACCCAGCTGCATGGGCTCCATGGGAGAATCTGGTACTGTTACCTCCACCTCACCCTGTATTGAGCAGCGGCTCCGTAGCAAACGATCAAGATGAATAAAGAGGGTGATGATCGCGTCTAGTGTAAGTTGGTCATTGCGACATGCCAGTTCAGTCACAATGTCCTTGTTTAGTACTTGGCGAAACATGATTTTAAGTGCTGGCTGATTACATCCACTGCGGGCGGCTACAGTACGAAACTCGAGGGCTAATCTGCTATGCAACGTGATCCCTGCTTCAGGGTAAGTAATTCCTCCCCGGTCTCTCTGCAGTCTGGAGAGTGGTCAAAAACAGTTTGGAATCTCTTGGTGAGCTGCTCATAGGAGCTAAAAGCATTACCTCCTTGTTCCCACTCGACTGTAGCCCAGAGCAAAGCCTTCCCGGTGAGAAGTTCCATGAAATGAATCTACGGGTAGGTTGAGAAAAACAGTGAACATTGTAAGAGAAATCCTCTGCAATGTGCCGGATCTCCGTCGTCTTTCTCCGGTGCTGGAGTGGGAGGTAAACGTGTGGTCACCGCTGTAGCAAGCAGCGTAGCTTGATATAGCCGAGTGACTTGTTCAGTAAGGCTGGCGATGCGTTGGTCGTGTTCGCTGATCATCCGGCCATGACCTTCGATGACTTAGGGCCACCGTGGGTTGCCCACTGCCTCCATATTGAAGGCGAAGTATTCTGCCACGTTCCAACGGGGTGTGGTACGGAAGCAGACACGGGCGGCAAGAAAAATCATAGCGTAAGGAGCGTGCAAGGGGCATAATCAAGAAACAGGCTATAGTCAGGCGATCGGACAAACAATGCAAGAGGATAAGACGAGAATGTGGTCAAAGACGTAAACTGGAGTCGAGATAACAAGGAAAACAAATGATATCAATAAGGTTTGGTAACGTAGCGAATGAGTCAACAAAACATATACTTCGCGATTCACCCATGGTTCACTGACTCTATAAGTATGTGCGGTGAGTCTGTGTTTGTGTGTGTGTGTGTGTGTGTGTGTGTGTGTGTGTGATTGCGGACAAGTGTGTTTGATCAGTTTTCCGGGGATGGTGAGCGCATGCGTGCACGGGAAGTGAGTGGTGTCTCTTGGGAAGTTGAGTTCTGATCAGGCTGGGATATGACAGCATCTGTCCTAAAAATAAAAATAAATCATACAGTACTAACACTTCATGTTCCCTGTGTCATTAAAGTTGCGCTACACTTAGGAATTAAAGTATACTTTATTGGGAATTGGATATGTTTGAAAGCAATAAAAAAAAAGAACACATATAATCCTTTGTACATAATACTCACAATGTGGCTTTTAATTTGGTTGGATAGAAGAAATACAGGATCTTCTGGTCATTGTTGAATTCTTAATTCTGTCCTTGTGTTTTCTGTTTCGGTCAATCACACTGCTGTTTTTGTAGTAGCCAGACTTTAAAATGCTTTACTTGGGATTGAGATGCATGCATGCATGCATAAAAAAAATAAAATAATTACTGTCATTATTGTCAAACAACCCAGCAGTAATTGTATCTCCTGCTTCGGTTGTAGCTAATCTGTTGAAGTTTCAGTACATTCTCAGGTTAGAGAAATATAAATAAGTGTGGAATTATGAAATATGACGAGTGGGAGAAACAGTGTGGAAACAATGCAGACTTGCAATACCTAATGGCCTCGAAAATATAAGGGGTTCATTTAAAGTTTCTGAGAATCTTCATTTAAGTTTACAGCTCAGTAGAAGGCAAATAATCTACACACACAGATCTGATTTTTCTTGAGGCTGCAGAAAACACTGTTTTGGTGTGTTATTACTGTGTCATCCCTGCCATCAGTGAGACTTCTTCTGTAAAATATATTCCACCTTTATATAGCTATGATATATTCTATTTTTCTATTTACTATGTTTAACATACAATAAAGTGATTGTGCCGTGCGATGGATTGGCACCATGTCCAGGGTGTACCCCACGTTGTGCCTAATGCTCCCTGGGATTAGGCTCCAGGTTCCACCTTGATACTGAAGGAAGGGTAAGCAGTATAGAAGATGGATGGATGGATGGATGGATGGAACATACAATAAAGGCCATGAATTTGAAAAGTAACTGTAGCTAAACTGGATTAGACAGGTCGTATTCTCCACCCTTCTCACTGCAATGCATTCATTTATGTTGATGAAAATTATCAACACAAATAAAGTAATGCACTAATTCATGTGAAAATGTTCTTGGATTGTTTGAGATTCATGTGCTAGACTTCATACTAGCCTCGTAGCCAGCTAACTCTTCTAGAGGCACCTGAGGCATGCACAATCTTCGCTACTTCCTTCCAAGCCTTATTTTTCTTTGAAATGTCTCTGTACATGTTTAATGAGAGGTCATATGTGGATAAGGATAAGATGAAACCATGACTATAAGTTTATAAAGGTAAAGTCAGGATGCTTTTGTATTTAAAGCATCTTCATTTTACAGAATGTGCCTATGATTTTATAATTTTTTTTTGCATACTACTGTATCCAGAAAACGCCTTACAGCAGATGAGTTATGAAGAATTGCCTTCATTGATTCCAACAGATTACTTATTTATCACATGCCACATAGCTAAAATCTTTCACCATGATGTCATTCACTCATGAGATTTAAGTCCTTAATAAAAATTTTGTGTAGCATCAGCATACCATTAACTGCCATCTATCGTTAACCCTTCCTTATTTTATACTCTCACTGCTGGAGAAGCCATAATACACATGGGCTCCATCCTACATCTACATAACTCATACATCTGACACTCCATATAACAATACTGGTGTTTCTGTCTATTTTTTATTGTGACTTGGCAGTTCAATTTCACCCCTGAACCCCATACCCACCCACCCCCTCCCCCATCAACCACAAGGGACCACACAGTTCCAAAGTGACCATATAATGTAGTATTTGATTTAAAAAAAAATAATAACATTGTCATGCATGCATTGTTTCACTTTATTCTTCTCACCTAGTCCAAGTTTCAGAACTTTGTAGCTACTAGCTTAAGTTGCGTTCCCTCCTTAGCATGCTGGTGTTGTTATCTCCTCTGCTGCCCATGGGTTAGATGTGAACTGTTGTGCTGCTTAGTTCGGTCCTCACCTCTTAGTCATTTCTCTGCTGTGGTTTCCCTCAATTCAGAGTTTTTCTCAGTACGTGTCACCATCACTAGCTCACCATACTGGGTATTTCTGCCAAGGATAACTCCCTCAGCACCCTTCAACCCCCCACCCCATCCCCAAAAGGATTCCACAAGGGTTGGAGGCTATAGGTAAGACACAACTGGGAACATTGCTGATTGGGTTGCAACACATCAAATATATGGCCCTGATAATAATGTTGCAGAGGTAGAAACATCATTCCACTGTTGGCCCCCCACCCGTTTCAGAGCTCAGTTGGTTTCCTGGTTGGTTTCCTTAGTTCAGGACATAGGATTATATTTAGCATTTCACAGGACACTAAAGTTCATTAACATTAAGCTTGATTCACTGAGAATGCCACAACCTCAAAAGAATTGATTTATCAGCCTTCGACGGTAGACAGGTATATGTCCTAATCTCAAAGAGAGGGAAATGAAAAGTGTGAACTTCTATTGTGAAACTAGCACACATAAGCCAGCTAGAACTTAGGGCAGTCTCTTTAGCTCTCAAAATCTCATTATTGGTTTCTGAGACACAGACACATTCTAGTCTGTTTTGGACAACATCATGATGGCCAGTTACATCAATTACCAGTGGCACGAGTTCAGATGGTGCTCTTTGACCTTGCACAAAATATTCCTCAGACAAGCCCACCCAGAGTCAGCCTAACTGAGAGCAACTTTTTTTTCAGCAGGACAGCACATCGGTACAGTGGACACAATGTCAAGACAGTGTATATGCCCAGGAAAGTGATATATGCACCCAGAAGTGGTGTCCCAGATATGGCAAGGCACATCAAACTTCTTGATGACTGTGGTTCTCCCTAGTGAAGTTGGATAGTCTGTTGGATCAGGACACACTGGCCCACATCTGACTTCACTGTTTACAATGAATTTCTGCCTCTACCACTGAGTCTGCGCACATTAAATGCAACAGGTCATAGAGTCCAGCTTGTGGGCCTGAAGTGGCCCATGACACCTTGGTTTCTACTGCTGCTCTGACAATTGGTCAGAACACCCTGGCAGCTTCATCCCTGAATAGAACTGTTGTAAAGTCTAGGCTGTGGACTACAACCCAGCAGTCTAGGGAACACTCCTGAATGAAAGAACCCCTTACAAATGTGCCATGTATGCCCTCAGGTGGAAACTGTTCTATGAACAGTGTGAACCCAAACATGATTAGCATAACAGAGATATGGTCCGAGCCGCCGAGGTGGGAACAGGGTGCAGCCTTGTAAGCAGCATGAATGTTGGTGTAAACAAGGTCTAAATTGTTTGTACCACTGGTGGATTTTGCAACATACATCAGACCACTTCTGAAATGGCTATCAGAGAGGCAAAGCACAACTACACAAGCGGAATCCACAGTCACTTCACAAACACAGTGGACACAAGGCATATGTGGCAAGGCATTCCAGGCTATGACAGACTACAAAGCTGCACCACCTGTCTGTGATGATGATGCTCTGTTCCTAGATACCCTGAAAGGTTTCTACTCACAGTTCAAAGCACAGAACAACATGGCACCAAAACTCCCACCCACCAAGTACTTTGTCTGTCTGCAGTAGACGTCAGGAAATCTCTGTCGCAAATCAACCCATGGAAAACTGCAGGTCCTGACAACATACCTGGCCGGGTGCTCAGGGAATGTGCTGATCAAGCAATTGCCCCATATGCTTCAAGACAGTGAACTCCTGATCGGAAAGTTGTGAGTTCAAATCCCAACACCACCAACCTGCCCTTGATCAAGGCCCTCAAGTGCTCACTTGTATAAAATGCATAAAATGGGATAAAATGTAAATTGCTCTGAAGAAGGGCACCTGCCAAAATGCCATAAATGTACATGTAATTAAATGGTCTGTTGCACTCACACCTATCATCATGAAGCTATTCATAAAACACATAAAGAGCATTTTTCACAACACACCTTGCTAACTCATGACTGTGCTGCAAAGTTCAGTTTTAATCACATCATCAAGTTTGCTGATGACACTACAGTTGTGGGCCTCATCAGCAACAACGATGAGTCAGCATACAGGGATGAGGTGAGTCAGCGTACAGGGAGGACGTGAACCAGCTCACAGAATGGTGTAGAGACAATAATCTATTTCATATTGTTGATAAAACCAAAGAGATTATTGTCGACTTCAGGAGAACCCAAATGGACCACTCATCACTGCACATCAAAGGAACAACTGTGGAGAGTCAAAAGCGCCATGTTTCTTGGTGTGCACATGACTGAGGACCTCTCCGGGACTCTCAACACTACCTACCTAGTCAAGAAGGCAGCACGTCCACTTCCTGTAGAGACTGAAGACAACCAAACTTCCCCCTCCCATCCTCACCTCCTTCTACAGTGAAAGTATAGAGAGCGTCCTGACCAGCTGTCTCACTGTGTGGAACGGGAACTGCACAGCCTCTGACCACAAGACCCTACAGCATATTATGAGGGCATCTGAAAAGATCATTGGGTTCTCTCTACCCACCATCGATACCTCCTTCAACAACCACAGAATCCACAAAGCCACCAGTATTGCGGATGACCCTTCTCACCCTTTTCATGGACTATTCACCCTCCTGCCATCTGGCAGAAGGTACAGGAGCATCCGCACACTTTATGTAGTCTTGCATACTGTTCGGTGTTGCACCATAGTCCTGAAGAAATGTCATTTCGATCCAATGTATACAAGCTATATAGAGGAATGACAATAAAACCTCACTTGACTTGACTTGATATGGATCAGGTGCACTGTCTGGTTCTGTCCCGATCTCGCCTGCAGATGGCGCTGTCGCAGCGATGTGCACAGAGAGCCAGAGGGCACACGCGTGTGCAAACCAGAGCGAGCACATGCTCGTGGTTTGTGTATGAACTATGGCTACTTTGTTTACAACGGACACGTGCGTTTGTTTCTGTTCTGTCTCCTCCTTGTTTAGTCATTGGTTGTTTTTCGAGGGTGTGTATTAATTGTTACCAACTGTCATCATTCAAGGTAAATTACATTTGTTATTTAAACCCCTCGCGCAGTATTAAATGTGTTAATGCCTAAAGCCATAATGGAGTCTATAGATGTCGATATGATTAAGGTTCTATGTCCTGTTCTCGTTTCATGCCACGATTCCAGTTTAATGTTTAGACCTAGTTTTGTGTTTGACTTTTGGTCAAGAAATAAATGTATAGATGCCAAGTATATGTGAGCTACCTGGATGCAAGCGGTTGTGTTTTCGTGCTACATGTTTATTCCCTAGTCTCTGAACCTAGTCCCTTTATTGAACCTAGTCTCATGTTTAGGACCTCGATTATAGCTTGTCCAGTTGAGACCGCGAGCCCTGTTTGTCAAGTTCTGGTTGTAAATAAAGACATTCATCTGCAACTGCTTCCGCATGGAGTCCTTCACGTAACAGGTTCCTAGAGTACTTGCCATCCTCCAGGAACTGCTGGAGTCTCTGAAGACCATTCCCTATGAGGCAATGCAGGATTCTCAACTGTAATTAGTTTCTCTATAGACTTCTTTTTTTTCACTGGCAACCAGAATGGGTGAACTGCCTTGGTGATGCTCAACCCATTTGATTGACCTCACAGCTTTCCATGTTGGTGAACCTGCTTATCATTTCTTATTATGCAATCGTTAGATCAACGGTTCATCTTTATTTAAGGAAGGTGGAGTTTTGTCTACCAGGAGAGTACCTCCTCCTCATGGTCTATTATGTAGTGCCAGGCAAGGAAGTCAGGGCTACTGCTACCTGGGCCTCACTGTGCACCTTCTCCATGAAGGACAACATCACCCCTCCAGAGGCAGGACTATGCCGGACATCTTCTGAACACCTTTCCAGTACTAAGTGGGTCGGTTCCTCATGACATTTTGGCATATGTTATCCAAGTAATATTCACCAGCTCTGAGAGTGAGTAAGGATGAAGTACTAGTTTAGTATGCATGTAACTGTGGTTCCAGGAACACCAGAAGATATCCATTCAAACTCAGCTGATCTTAGTGGAAGCTGTACGAGAATATTACAGGAAAACAATTGTTGTATGACATCTTGGCAAGACGATATCCAGCTAATGTTCTCCATCCTAGCCATTATCGGCTGCTCACACAACCATGGCTACATAAGTAGCAAATGTTTAATAGGTATAATGATTAGTCTGGTCTGTCATGCATAATTGCAAGGCTCAGGACAAAATGAACATTTTTGCCAGGCAGATTATAATGTCCATATTCCTTTAATACACCACCAATTGTGTATTACAAAGTGTATTACACCACCTAGGGTTATGGGGCAAGAGTATTTAGTTTAATAGTGTTGTGTTTTTTGTTTCTGTAGCCCTTTAGCTCTCCATCCGCGCACGCCGCCGGCTTCCAGCACGTCCACTGCTACTCTGCGTTGTGTTATTATTGTGAATGTGAGGGTGCATCCGGTATGAAGGGAGACAAGGACACAGAAGGGTTCGGGATTGTGGTAGACCGAAGTTTAATGGGCTTCATAAACAGCATCTATAAGGTTGACGGCATATACTAATGAGAAAATGGCGTTCTAGGCTAAACACGCCCCCAACCCTACGGGATAGCACAAGGGACAATCAGAGTTAACCTAACGCAAATATAAATAATACAGTGGTTCTACAGTGACACCAAGTGGCACTACAAATACACTGCCTTACATTTCCATTTGACAAATATTTTTCTGAAAGTTTTGCAGACTTTTAAGAGTATCACATCAACGCTGCAAGAAAGTTATAATGATTCTTATTTTGTTTGCATTACTTTTGGAAGTGCTTAAAATTTGTGAAACATTGTACCTATTGTCTCTAGCCTTTAACTGCTTTTATCAATCCATGCTTTTATCAATTTCCACAGTAAACATTTTCCCATTCCCCCTGGCTTATTTGTCTGTCTACCGGCCTGAGGGCCATAAAAATGCAAATAGTACCATTGCTTGGAGCAATTTAGCCTGGAAAGTAAATCTCATTCTCATGAGCTGCTTCTTTTCTCTGTGCCAGCAAATGACACTGATTCATCATTCATTTGTGAGAATTAAACACTCCTACATCTTTTTGTATATGCCTAGAGTTTTATATTCAATAAAGCAGTAGTATTTAACCTTATTTATCGATTATTTATCCATATTATCAAATATTTACAAAAATGTGAGGGATGTACTCATTTTTGTGAGATACTGTATATACACTGAAGAAATGACACTTTGCTACAATGTAAAGTAGTAAGTGTACAGCTTGTATAACAGTGTAAATTTGCTGTCCTCTCAAAATAACTCAAGACTCAGCCATTAATGTCTAAACCGCTGGGAACAAAAGTGAGCACACACCTAAATGAAAATGTCCAAATTGGGCCAAAAGTGTCAATATTTTGAGTGGTCACCATTATTTTCTAGCACTACCTTAACCCTCTTGAGCATGGAGTTCACTAGAGCTTCACAGGTTGCCACTGCAGTCCTCTTCCACTTTCCCATGATGACATCACGGAGCTGGTGTATGTTAGAGACCTTGTGCTCCTCCACCTTCCATTTGAGGATGCCCCACAGATGCTCAATAGGGTTTAGTCCTGCTTCTTTAGCAAGGCAGTGGTCAACTTGGAGGTGTGTTTGGGGTCATTATCATGCTAGAATACTGCCCTGCAGCCCAGTCTCTGAAGGGAGGGGATCATGCTCTGCTTCAGTATGTCACAGTACATGTTGACATTCATGGTTCCCTCAATGAACTGTAGCTCCCCAGTGCCGGCAGCACTCATGCAGCCTCAGACCAGACACTCCCACCACCATGCTTGACTGTAGGCAAGACACACTTGTCTTTGTACTCCTCACCTGGTTGCGCCACACATGCTTTACACCATCTGAACCAAATAAGTTTTTCTTGGTCTTATCAGACCACAGGACATGGTTCCAGTAATCCATGTCATTAGTCTGCTTTTCTTCAGCAAACTGTTTGCGCGCTTTCTTGTGCATCATCTTTAGAAGAGGCTTCCTTCTGGGACGACAGCCATGCAGACCATTTGATACAATCAGGGGTCTTGGCAATCTTCTTATGGCCTAGGCCATCTTTATGTAGAGCAACAATTCTTTTTTTTTTCAGATCCTCAGAGAGTTCTTTGCCATGAGGTGCCATGTTGAACTTCCAGTGACCAGTATGAGGGTGTGTGAGAGCAATGACACCAAATTTAACACACCCGCTCCCCATTCACACCAAGACCATGTAACACTAACAAATCACATGACACCGGGGAGGGAAAATGGCTTATTGGGCCCAATTTGGACATTTTCACTTAGGGGTGTACTCACTTTTGTTGCCAGCAGTTTAGACATTAATGGCTGTGTGTTGAGTTATTTTGAGGGGACAGTAAATTTACACTGTTACACAAGCTGTACACTCACTACTTTACATTGTAGCAAAGTGTCATTTCTTCAGTGTTGTCACATGAAAAGATATAATCAAATATTTCCAAAAATGTGAGGGGTGTACTCACTTTTGTGAGATACTGTATATTTACATTTTCTTAAATTTGGGGTGTCAATGTATGTAATATACATATACATGGTTTGTGGTGCACAATTGCACATGGAGGTATCCAGGTGTTCAACACCACCCCCCTGGGGCATTATCCCGGGTTAGTAGAACCACAGATACATATAGCACCTGGTGCTCTCTGTCCTACTTATTGGGACATCTGCATCCTCTGTGCTTATGAATAGTCTACAGCTCATTATATTAAACCATTATGTACCATGTAT
This sequence comes from Noturus placidus, assembly GCA_022414735.1. Classification (NCBI taxonomy): domain Eukaryota; kingdom Metazoa; phylum Chordata; class Actinopteri; order Siluriformes; family Ictaluridae; genus Noturus; species Noturus placidus. Next base: position 86,544 of record JAFFST010020212.1, on the reverse strand, counting down.
GTATGTATGAGATTCAACTGTTTCGTTGTGCTTTTGCTAGTCAGACTTTTGTTTAATTTTTTTTCACATATCACTCTTATGATTAAAGAACATCAACCTACCACATTACTTAAAACACAAGGCTCTGTGGCATGTGTAACCTTTTTTGTATGACCATTGTGAGCTCAGCTGGCCTGCGTGTTGGTCCCAAGGGATGGACCAGGTGCCACACTTAGCCTACTTCAATTGGGATCATTTAGTGGGATGCTGTGTGAGAGTGATGGATGTCCTGTGGTGGGGGAAGAGAGAGCACACTCCATGCTCCAGTAATTTTTTGGGGTGTGTAATCAGCCACTTGAGTAACCAGGATCAAATTTTTAGTGCTGTCCACATTTCAGAAATTTGTCATAGTTAATGTATGTGAATGCTGACAGTGTACTACATCAAATTCTAATTTCTAATCTAGGAACTAGTAAATTCCTAGATTCCCAGACTAGTCTAAAAAAACAACGAATGACCAATTGCTCTCAGAAACACTGGTTCAGCTACCTACAGACTGCTTTCCTGCTTGATGCTCAACTCTTCCTATTGTCTCTTGCTTGTTTTACTTTTTCAGTTGGACTTTGCCTCTTTGTTTCATAAACAAAGCAGTTGCTTTGTCTACGTGCATATCCTAAGCTTTGTCTCATGTCTCTGTTTTGCATATGTATTCAGGGTGTTGACATACCTCCTCATGGCACTACCGAATGTGCAGTATGTTCTCAATAGAGTCCTTTTAAAATATACAAATGCCTTAGTTTCTGTTAGAATCCCATTGTTGTTATTTTTGGCTTGTTTTGAGCTTGCTTTTGATTTTTTTTTATTTTTAATTGCTGTTCTCACTGATTAGGCATTACCGTTTTCGGTGAGGGGCCATAACCAACCATCCCACCCTTACACTCTCTGATCACACCCATCTGGTTTTCCAAACACAGCTGTGCAACAGTGTGCTGCACAAACCCCTTGGAACTCTAAGTCACATTGTGCCATCAATATTATAAGGTTCTATATAGCATTTTAGTCTAAAAAGTGTTAACCACATACATTTCATCACATTATTCTCCTGTGGTGTTAATATTATCATTTATTTTTATTTAATACATTGGTGTAATATTAAAAAAAAATAAAATAAAGATATATCTGAAAACCCACAGATAAGATTGGTTTTATAAACCAGCTAAAACATTAAAAAGCTAATATTGTGGCTAACGTCAGACAATATTACTATTAAATATTACTAAGATAGCTACATTCACCATTGCTTCAGGTGTTTCCTTCAGATACTCCAGTTTCCTCCCCAGTCCAAAGACAGGCATTGTAGGCTGATTGGCATTTCTAAACTTTCTGTATTGTGTGAGTGTGTGTACAAATGTGCCCTGTGATGGGTTGGCACCCTATCCAAGGTTGTCCCCAACCTTGTGCCCCAAGTTCCCTCGGATATTCTCCAGACTTCCTGTAACCCTGTGTAGGATAAGCAGTACAGAAAATTGATGGATGGATGTATGGATGGAACTTTAATGTATGAAGAGCCATCAGGTAGTTATTTTGAAATGATGTCTGTTGTGTGGTATCCATACACAGCACATTCCCCCAGTGTTGAATTAACACATACAGAGTGAAATAAACTCATGAGAGTTAAGTCAACACTGGGGATTTTTGATAATTAGTACAACAGCAGAATTGCAAATGTGATATTGTTTTTATACAACAATTCTAAGAAATAATATTGAGTAACTGACACAATATTGCCAAATATATTGTTTATTATGTGAAAATAGTTCCCAAAGAAGCCACAGCAGAATAGAGCACTGCGTGTTGCCATGCCAAAGCACAAACTGACTGACAGCCCATAGTAAGGGTAGTAACAGTTTCAATTTAATGAACTATTGCTAGAATTGGAATTTTGTATAGCGAACGCAGACAAGTGGAGTGATATAAACAGTGAAATGTAGCAGTGCTGTTATAATAATATCAACAACCTTATGCAATAAAAATGAGTGGACTGGAGCTTACAGTTGCATAAATATAGTTATAGCACAATGCTGTTCAATTGGCACTCCACACAAACAAGTTTAAAAACATGTTGTTATTGATTTTGGTGACTTTTTTTCTTTTTTTTGTAAGAAGACGTTTATTTTTACATTTATGGATGAGTAATCATCTCTAGCGTAATAGGTAAAGCTGTAACTTTAAGGTTTCAGACATGGGAATGTCTTCAGGACAGAAGATTTAGAATTTTGTGGTTTCTTGATGAAACATTCATACAAGTTCTCAGGAACTACCCTTTTTCATGGATGTCTGGGTATATGTGTCCTATGATATGTGTATTGAGGTCTAATAATAAATGTAGTTTGTGAAAAGTGTGTTTTTTTATGTAATTGTAATTGAGTGTGTATAGTACAGTAGGTCCAACATGAGCAAGATAGTGAGATAATGGCATCAGTGGCGTCCTGCTCAACGAAGAAACCTGAGATATGCCAGTGTGTTTACATGACAAATCTACTAAGTGTTCTTTTATGGCCTTAGAGCCTAGTGTGTGTATGTATGTGTGAGTGTGTGAGTGCATTTTTTGAATCGTCACTGTAGTTTTATTGTGGTGATATCACCCTTCACATACAGTAGGAAGTAGCCGTCCTGTAATAATTACCCATCATTAATTATGTTAATTTGTACTTTATTAGTACCGCAAGTCCTACATTCATGAGTGTGATGTATATATGACAAGTCAGAAAAATGGGTTCCCATGACACCACTATCTTCTCTCTTCATAGAGGCGGTGTGTGGAGCTGTGTGTGTGTTGCAGACAGTGGAGCAGGACTAGAGATAAAAAGGTGAGGCACGGAGAGGGAGATGTCTGGAAAATTGGCTACAAAATTCACAGAAATAGCTCACGGCTCCACCCTTTTATTTATTCATTCATTCTGTCCTACCATTTAGAACAAGGTACAAGAACTGGGTCAAAGCCTGAAAGAACACCTGAGTGTATGCGTTCTCTGAATTTACATTCAGTAGCTGCCCAGATGACGAAATGTCTTTGTCTTGGTATCAAACTGGGTTCAGGATTAGAAAAAGTGCGAGTGTATAGCGTTGGCCTGATTACTTCACAGTGTGTCTGAGGTGAAGGACTTGATGATGATGTCTTGGCGAATTAGGCTGCCGAGAGTCACTGAGACAGAGAAAAAAAAGATAGAGTGGAAGAAAACAAGAGCCAGCCAGAAACCTAAAGTATATTCAAGAGGAGTTAAATAAAACTGTACAGAAAAGGAAACTTCTCATGTTTAAACACTTTCATTATTTCCTCATTCCAGGGAATGAAACAAGTGCACTTGTAATTTCCATGTAGGACCACATTTATATGCATTTTGTGCCAGTGAGTGTGTTTGTTTTGTCTACGTTCGTTATTCCTTTATGTTTAGGGACATCTAAGAGTCCATTAAGTGGAGCACAAGACGGCAATATAAGAGCTTTTATCTCAGGTCTGTGTGTATCTCAAGTCCGATAATCTGACGTCTTTCTCCAATTCGCTCACACCAACTACCAACCTGAACAGTACTTTTTTCCACCAGCATGTTAAAGAACATTTCACCCAAGAACAAAATGTAAGTAACTCTACTTTTAGACTAAATATAATCAATCAACGAAGACACATTTAGTGGCTATTTTATAACTATTTATAACTGCCAACATAAATACACTCATTCAATAACTTTAATATAACTATAAATGGATTTAAAAAAAAAAAAAAGTCAAATTGCTGTGGAATAACAGCTTTGTGCCAGGCTGCATCACACCAAACGGTCATAGATTATTTTTCTATAACAGTACGTAATATTATTTTTTATTTTCTTTTATATTATTGTCAAAGTGACCCAAAACAACTCCTGGCATTCAGCTTTTTCAGAACACTAGGTGGATCGTTGTATTTCTGCGTAGTCATTATTTTAAGTATAAGGTCATAGTACACAATCTGAGAAACAAATAAGGTGTCTGAGATGTAGAGTCGGAGCTCCCGCTGGTTTCCAACCCCAATTCACATGCTGTTACAGGCCCATCGCTGCGGAGGTGACCTGCCAGTACAGATGCTTTGGCTTCAGAGAGTAACTTTTGCAAGTCAATTTTGTATGTATAGCACTGCTAACCATGGGCATGGTCACAAAGCAGCATTTCAGAAATATGGATGTAGATTTAGAACTCTAATGAGCAAGACGAGAACAGTGGTGGCTTGGCGGTTAAGGCTCTGGGTTACTGATTGAAAGTATGGGGGTTCAAGCCCCAACACTGCCAAGCTGCCACTTTTGGGACCTTAATTATATACCATTAAAGTATTCAGGAGACTTTGGTGAGTTTTAAAACCCCATTAGTGACTTTATAGTAAAATAAAAGAGCCTCATGTCATTTTAAGCAGATCTTAGCGACTGTACTGCACTCAATACAGGTCTCCAGCTCACATCACAGCTACTGGTTGATGAGTTGTGAGTCTATGTTCCCAATCAACAATCACTAATCACCATTTCCCCCAACAAACAATTACTAATCACTGATAACCATTTTCTCCAACAATCAACATTGTTTCCAGTGACCAATCACTGACCAACAATCCCCTCCTCCCCAACAACCAATTATAATTAACAATGACCAATTACAAATCAGCACTGTTCCCAATGACCAATCACTGTTCATCATTCTTTCCAATGACTAATCACTGAAAAACATATTTCCCCAATAACCAATCACTTATCAACATTGATCCCAACAACCATTCACTGATCAAAATAATTTCCAATAACCACAGCTCACCATTGTCATCGTCCCCCTCCCCTCTCACTTCTTTGTTCTTAGTTTTCTCTCTTCTTGGAGATATTTACACATTGTACACATGTCAGTTTTGAAAATACTCACTACCACTGCTTCATTTAATTTGTGGAACTTTGACCAAAGATGTCTACTTTTCTATAAGCAAATCTGTTCTATTCTATTCTGTTCGGTTCTATTCTTCACGTAATATATTTTGATATGCAAATGATCATTATGATTCAATGAATAAGCAACTTTCCTTCTGGTGACTTCTTGTGATTTTTTTAACAAGTTAGCATTGGAAGCTTGTTGGAAAGGAAGCAGTATCGAAAGCTTGGAGCTTAGACAATGTACTAGGTATATTCTTTAGAATAGATTATCCACTAATCCACTCATTTATGAGAAACCAATGATGCTGCTTTTTTGTGTATATGGAACATGGGCAGAAAAGGTGAATGTGCAGTATTGTGAGAGTGAATGGAAGAGAGAGGGAGAGAGAGAGAGAGAAAGAGAAAGAGAGAGACAGAGAGAGAGAGAGGGAGGGGAAGTATTTGTTTGAGCCGAAGCTCCACTTACATCCTCTTCTCATATGACTCTGACTAATTCAAGCTGCACCTATTGATTTCGTCACGGGTCACCTTTATCAACACATGCTGGAGAGACAGGGAGAGAACTGACACATGAGTTTGAGGATATGAGTTCAAGATGTGCAGCATTTGAGTGATGATTAGGAAAGCCTGAAACACTTGGACCCTGTTTGGAAGGTCGGAAAGTCAAGTTGAATGTTTGAGTGCGAAAAACAAAGCGATATTCTGGAAATAGAAGAGGCTTTGGGGACTGTATTCATAATTGAGTGAGCAGTGAATGTTAAACTTCAGAATGATCAGTGAACTCAGTGATGCTGCATGGGCTGGAGTTTAGCAGAAACAGGGGCTTGTCTCAGTTATTCATGATTCTGGCCTTAAACCTGACTGGATTTTCTTACATGACATCATCCCTAGCAAAGCGTGGCATCACTATCAGGCAACAATCGTTGTAACCACAACATCCACGAGTCTGTGCATACTGCAGTGAGCAGATCATGGCCGTGAGGCTTCTATTTCATTGGGGCAAAAAATCATTCATTTAATTTATTTGTCCCGCTTATTCGTTGTTATTATTAGGATCATTAAAAGTAATTTGGTATCCATGTAACATTTTATACAATTGCAGACAATGAATGTGGGTGGACTCTAAATTGTTAAATTAAGATACATTTGCAGAACTAGAGAAACTTAACACTTAATGACTAGGACTATTTTATGATTATCACATGTAATATACTGTATGTAAATACTATTTGATGTCAGTATTTACCTTCTGTTCATTTCTATAGTGTCCTTTCGGTTTAAAGTTTATTTTGCAACATAGTACAGTTGACAGCAAAAATCTTCTATGAGAATTTGTTTTTTTAGCTATTAAGAGTCTAGTATTGCCTGAGAAAGGTCTCAGAGGAGTGAATTGTATAACTGTAAGTACAATGAACTGAATTTAATTTTAATTTCTCAGCATGTCTTTTGACATACTGTATCTTTTGAACTACAATCAAGAGTACAGTTCCATCTGTAATTACGTTTTTGTTCCTATAGCACACGTTGTTGTTCACAGAAACTTGTATGGTGGATGCTCTTCAAAATGTAAAACAAATAATAAACCGATATTTTTTTAATGGTGTAATTGTTAATATTGTGACATTTCAGTAAGGAGACAGATGTTATTTAACATTTTTGGAATGAGTCTCCAGTGTCAGCCCTTTTGTAACAGTTTTCTGCCAGGCAGCATTCCCACCACACAGATCCAAGGACCCTGGTTCAGTCCTGAGCTAAGTGTAGTGTTTATGTGGAGTTTTGCATGTTCTTGTCATGTCACCACCTCCAAAAACATACTGGGAGGTTGTTTGGATACACAAAACCTCCCCTAGAGTATATTTCAGCTATGGCATCCAGTGTTACAGTGATAGTGAGGACAGCTGAGAAGATCATCGGGGTCTCTCTTCCCTCCGTAATAGACATTTACACCATATGCTGCATTCGCAAAGCCACCAGCATTGTGGATGACCCCACACACCCCTCACACAAATTCTTCACTTTACTTCCATCTGCAAAAAGATTCCAAAGCTGTCGGGCCCTCACGGTCAGGCTGTGTAACAGCTTCTTCCCCCAAGCCATCAGACTCCTCAATACTCAGAGACAGGACTGACACACACACACATTGAACTGAGCACCATCCCACTCCCCTTGCAATTTTTACACATTTCTGTACTAACTACCTGTACTTTTACATTTACATTTATTCATTTAGCAGACGCTTTTATCCAAAGCGACTTACAAATGAGAGTACACTCACACACCAATGGTAGCAGAGCTGCCATGCAAGGTGCTAGCTTCCCATTGGGGGGGGCAACTTAGGGTTCAGTGTCTTGCCCAAGAACACTTCGGCATGGGATCACCCGGGCCGGGATTCGAACCACCAACCCTACGATTAGTGGATTAGTGGACAACCCGCTCTACCGACTGAGCCACACCTGAGACTTTTGCTGATACTGTACCTATAAAAATATTATGTTTAATTTCTTGTCCTTCTTATACTCTTTACCTGGCTGCTACCACTATAACTGCTATGTCCACATATGGTATAAGCTAATCTGTTGAAAACCATGTCATAGTATGTTATGTTTAGATTCACAGCATTAAATATTTTTTTTATATATATTGCTATCTTTTTGCACTACCTGTTATATCGGACACTTTCACACTAGAACTGTGTACTGGTTGGTGCTACACTGTCATTTACTGTGCCTATTGTCCTATTTTTTTGTAGTTATTTTACTGTTTTATGTTGTTTATACACGTTTGCACGAGCGCTTTATGTAGAAATGTGTTGGTCTTATTTAGTTCTGTGTCGTCTCATGTGGTTAATGTGTTGTTTTCTGTAGCACCGTGGTCCTAGAGGAAAGTTGTTTTGTTTTATGTTGTTTTGTGTTACTGTACCAGATGTGTATGGTTGAAATGACAATAAAAGCCACTTGACTCGACTTAACTAATAATGAATTGTCATGTGTTGGAAAACTACTGCGGTATAAGAAGAATAAAACACTTTTAGTTTATTATTCTCCTCTAACATCACACCCTGTTTTATTTTTATTTTAATAAATTGTTTTATTCATTACATGATATTCTTCAATTCTGTACACTCTTTGTTTTCCCTCAGGGAAAGGAATTCTATGATGGGTGTAGATCAAGGCTCTGTCATGCTACGTTAATAAAAGACTCTCCCATCCTCCCATATCTCTCAGACAGCAAAACACCATCGACCGAATCACATCATTGAGTATCTCATCTATGATCCTGTGGCCTTTTGTCATTTTTTTGTCAAGATGAAAGAGGTGGCTAGAACAGTCCACAAATGGCCTTTTGTTCTTTATCATCACACTTTGGGTACTATTTATTTTGGTAGACCAAAGCAATAAGAATTTTACTGGCTTCTTGTACTTTGTTTAAGTTGTTGTGGTAAACATGTGAGTAAAGACACAATGTGCTTTGATATAAAATACACACACTGTATCATTGTTGTGGACACTTCAAAATATCATCATTGCCTCTGTGTTTTGGGCCACACGAGGCTGTCTTTGTGATTACCAATGTGTGAAAATTCAACATTTCCGAAGGAGTCTCCAGTGTCAGAACTTCAAGACAGATAACTTCCTGCTTTCCAGGTTCTCGGTAAAGTGACAAGCTGTCTCATTAACTTCGAGAGAGGCTAGTCATGATACCCTTATGGAAAAATCACATGTGAAGGTCTATTTCAACCTGATATTCGCTGAAACAATAATTGAAAACGAATCATGAAATATGAGAAAATAACATCTGAAAAAATTAAACCATGTTCCATGGTTGACAAGAGTATGAAAGAAAAATAATTAATAATTATGTGTAATAATCACATGAAAATTAAACATTTGGGTTGTTGGGTCACCAAATGTATCGTGTAAATATCACATGCAAATAATATCATATGTGAAAATTATTTGTGCATAAATATGACACGAGAATAAATATCATGTAAATATCATGTGGAAAATTAATTGTGTATAAATATCATGTAAAAATGTATTATGCTATGATTTATTATATGATTTGTTATGTTATAATTTATTATTATGAGATAATAATAAATTTATATTTATTATTATATCATGTAAAAATTATATATATATATATATATATATATATTTGATTATACCTTTTCATGTGACAACACTGAAGAAATGACACTTTGCTACAATGTAAAGTAGTGAGTGTACAGCTTGTGTAACAGTGTAAATTTACTGTCCCCTCAAAATAACTCAACACACAGTCATTAATGTCTAAACCGCTGGCAACAAAAGTAAGTACACCCCTAAGTGAAAATGTACAAATTGGGCCCAATAAGCCATTTTCCCTCCCCAGTGTCATGTGATTTGTTAGTGTTACAAGGTATGAGGTGTGAATGGGGAGCAGGTGTGTTAAATTTGGTGTCATTGCTCTCACACTCCCTCATACTGGTCACTGGAAGTTCTACATGGCACCTCATGGCAAAGAATTCTCTGAGGATCTGAAAAAAACAATTGTTGCTCTACATAAAGATGGCCTCGACTATATGAGGATTGCCAAGACCCTGACACTGTGCTGCAGCATGGCGGCCAAGACCATACAGCGGTTTAACAGGACAGGTTCAACTCAGAACAGGCCTCGCCATGGTTGACCAAAGAAGTTGAGTGCACGTGCTCTGCGTCATATCCAGAGGTTGTGTTTGGGAAATAGACGTATGAGTGCTGCCAGCATTGCTGCAGAGGTTGAAGGGGTGGGGGGTCAGCCTGTCAGTGCTCAGACCATAC
>JAFFST010020212.1:39820-73491 GCA_022414735.1 Noturus placidus | reverse complement strand
TTGTGGAACACCAAAATTAACCTTGCTACGAGTGGAGAACTCTCCATTTACATCTACAAACTGATAACACTCGGTAAGATAAGACCTGAGCCAGGAGAGGACTGTTCCCTTAATGCCAACAACATTCTCTAATCTATCAAGGAGAATACTATGATCTATAGTATCAAAAGCTGCACTAAGGTCGAGTAACACAAGTAACGAGACACAACCCTGATCAGAGGCCAGTAGAAGATCATTTACTACTTTAACTAACGCTGTCTCTGTGCTATGATGAGGTCTAAATCCTGACTGATACATTTCATGAATATTGTTCCGATGTAAGTACGAGCATAACTGATTTGTTACAACTTTCTCTAAGATCTTGGAGATGAAAGGGAGATTTGATATTGGTCTATAGCTGGACAGTTGAGCAGGGTCAAGGTCAGGTTTTTTAATCAGAGGTTTAACAACTGCTAATTTAAATGATTTCGGTACATAGCCAGTACTAAGGGAAGAGTTGACTATATTATTATTATTATGTTAAGTTATTATTGTAGATTGTTTTTTAATTCGTTCTAGCTCATTAACTCACTGGTGATGTGTTTTCATTGGCAATTTGGGGGAATATTCATTCTATTTTTCAAGTTTCCTTTGCCATATTTTAATTTTTTTTCCAACAGAAATACATTGATTATAAAATCGTTGATTTTGAAATTGTTGACTGGCTGATACAGAATATCTGTGGTGGTAAAAATCCAAAAGTGTTTGTTATTTTCCATTTGATAAAAATGTATACTTCTAACTAAGCAACATATATTTGGGTGGCAATGAGTTGTCAGTTCTATGTGAATTAAGATGAATGAAGCTAAGTAACCCAACTCTTCCTTGTTCCTCTCTGCTATGTTGACTTACCCTTTTCCAACAGTTCAACCTGTATTTATTTGGATTTGGATTAAATGCCATTTTAGGGGTCGTTTTTCATCCTCGTTTTTTTTTCACCAAGGCCACCACATTCATCTGCCACAGCAGGGGATGAATAGGTGAGTAAGGCGACACTAAAACGGCAGTTGAATTGAATTCAGCATGACCCTTAAAATGGCTGCCTATGGTCTGGCTATAGACAAAGAATAGCATGCAGCTGCGTCTGGATGACGCGAAGCTGGAGAAGCCTGGTAAATAATGCAGAGTCCTGAGAGAGCGTTTGAGAGCAATCTCATGTGAGCACACTCTATATTCTTTCCTGTATATTGACGTTTATAAGGGAAAAAATCGCAGCTTGTTATGTACTGAAAACTCTGAAATTTCATCCTGAAGACTTTCTTGTGGTGGAAAACTTTTAGAAAGAGCTGACACTGGAGACTCCTTCCATAAATGTTAAATTAACATGTCCTTACAGAAGAACTCACCACATCAACAGTTTTCTTTCTTAAATAAAAACACACTTTTAAAATCAGATTATTATGTGGAGCATTCGCCATACACGTCCCTGTGAATTAGCCGATACCATAGAAACATATTGAAAACATATTTGAACAAACACTTTAATATAGAACAGTGATTTATGGTCTTACAATCATACCAACACACAAACACAGACCATACCAACGCTCCAACACTTCTAGCGCAGCTCCTGCGGCCCAGAATAGTGGAAAGTGCATCTGAGCCTCTAGTCAGCCATGTAACCGGAGACTGTGGGTCTGAATATTTTATGCAGAGAGAAAGATAGAGAGAAAAAGAGGGATAGAGAGAGAGAGAGTTAGAGAGAGAGGAGAGAGAGAGAGAGAGGAGAGAGAGAGAACTACCCATTGAATGTGCTGCATATACAGGTATGTACAGTGGTGCAGGCCCATTGAGGTGATATCAGAAAGAGTGGAATAACATGTATAGACAGAACAGCTGCTACAGAGCCACCATGGCCCCTCAGCACTGACCGGATGGAGCAAAACGTAACACGTAACGTAAGGTAAAACGTAAGGATTGTCCACTGCAAGCCGAAGTGAATAGAATAGAAAATTAAGAGGTAAAATGAACCCCTGAAAGCCAGGAGAAAAATAGCATATGGCCTAAAACTGCTAACGTGGGGTGTGAAATGAGGTGTACCTAACTACCGAATGTCAGTCTGTGCCTGTGTGTGGTTGTAGCGATAGTGGTCACATGGTGCCGGGTCAGCTTCCTGTGTGGTTGGGGTCAGATACAAACCAACAACCGATGTAGAGCCTCTGGGGTGATGGGGTCATTTGTGGGTATGCGAGGAGGGGGAACAAGGGCTCGTCAATCTGATTAAGCCCTGACCCTTGACCTGTCCAAGACCTCAATCCAGCTTCACGAGTTTTGGATTTCAACAGGAGAGATTTTAGTGATGAGAGAAAGGCAAGTTAGTGTTATGGTAGACACTCAGAGATCCAAATATTCTGAAATGTAAAGATTCAAACAACATCCACGTGCTCATTATATGGCATATTCATATTCTGAAACCATGCACGTTAGTATTTAGACCTCAGACATAACAACAGAGTTGAACTCTCTTCAGACAGTTGGGCAGGAATTAAGAGTTCAGGGTGGAGTTTGCTTAAAATGGAGGTGTGTCTCAATTATGCATGATTGTGACCTTAGAATTAGATCCACTTTTCTTCCGTGATATCAGCTCAAGTGAGGAACAGAAGAAGTCCATCTCCACTGTCTGACAGTTCGATATAATTGCAATATGTCAACTCTGATTTTATGTCTTGAGCTGTAAAAAGGTATGAGATGACATTTGAGGCCACATTTCAATATGTAAATATGACACTATTAATAAATTAACAAAATCATCCCTTTAAAGTCCTTGAAAATCTTTATGGAGGACATCGGAGGAGACTCAAACCAGAATCGAATCAGTTTATCCTTCAAACTCTGGGCATATTTTCTTGTTTTCTAACAAATTAAAGAAAACAGTGACATTACTTGACAACTCAATGTAGTGAATTAAAAAATGTGATAAAATAGATATATTATGTTTTCATGACCGCCATTCAGTATATTGAGGTTTCATAAAGCTTGATTCTGCTTCTTCAGTCTGTATTTTATATTCCCCTGAGTTATTCTCAGATTAAAGGCAAATACTTCGACTCAAGAAGAATCTACACAACCTAGGAGTCACGAACCTCGTGGCCATTTTAAAAAAATCCCAATAAGCCCAGAAAATCAACATGAGTAGCCCATAGCTGAATATGTGGAACTTTCCATATGTAAAAATATCGATGAAACTTTTAGGCTTAAGTCACTTCTGAATGTGACCATAAATATAGTGCACAAAATCAAGCTTATATGCTAATGTGGCTCTACAGCTGGAGTGCTAGGTTGATTCTAATTGCTGGTTATTAGCATATTTAGCAAAAAAAAAAAGTTGTGACAAATAGGATGTACGTATATAGGATGTCTCGAAGAGACATTAGATGACTGATGGGTGATTATATAATGCAGTTCAACACAAGAATGATACTCATTTCTAAAAATCCTGTGAAAATGCAGCTTGAAGTTGCTTCAGCATTTTTTCTTGGTTCAGAGCTCAGAATATTTAGTCACATAATTTGCAGATATTATTTTTGGCTTCTATGTAATGCAGACAGGTGAGAAAGTAAAGGGGAAAAACACACCTTGGCATGGATTCTACAATACATAATTCTGTACACCAAAAGATTATTCCAAAAGATACTCCCTCACCTGGGGCGCACGGTGGCTTAGTGGTTAGCACGTCAGCCTCACACCTCCAGGGTCCGGGGCTTGAGTCCCGCTGGGGCCATGTGTGTGCAGAGTTTGCATGTTCTCCCCGTGCATTGGGGGTTTCCTCCGGGCACTCTGGTTTCCTCCCCCAGTCCAAAGACATGCATGGTAGTCTGATTGGTGTGTCCAAAGTGTCTGTAGTGTATGAATGGGTGTGTGAGTGTGTATGTGATTGTGCCCTGCGATGGACTGATACCCTGTCCAGGGTGTACCCCGCCTTGTGCCCAATGCCTCCTGAAATAGGCTCCAGGTTCCCCATGACCCTAAAAAAGGAGTGAGTGGTAGAGGATGGATGGATGCATGGACTCCCTCAACTGGCCTTTTGATGGAGAGCGCTGTCTAATGCATTGCTAAAAATCTCCCATTGGTATGAAACTGGGCTAAAATCTGGGAAAGTCTTGGCATATGAGTTACAACATTGGCATAGTGATCATAACATTCAGGGAGTCCTCATTCCATGTGGATGGAGGTATTGTGGGTCAGAAAATAATGCAGTTTGCAATGTAATGGCACAATAAATTAAACTAGACAATAATACATGTCACCATGTAGGAAGTAGAAACTTTGTATAAAATACTAAATGCCTGATATACTGATATATATATATATATAACACAAGCTGTAAAATAGTGTACTCTCAGTACTACAGATCAAGTCCAGACATCACAGTGTTCTGCTTGTTGCTGAGTGTCTCTGACCAAAGCTTTGTTGTAATTGGCTGCTAGAATCAGTTCCAATGTGATGTCATCTATTTGCATATGGTGAAGTTTTGTTTGTGGTGTCTGCGAGCAGCAAAACTATTTGTAATGTCTCTGTCTCTGGAGGAGCTTTGGGAAGCTGTGCTGGTTGAGTCGTGTGTGTTTTAAGTCTGCTGTGTGTTTGCATGCGTTCGTTGTTTAAAGGTGTCTCCAGGCTTTGCTTTCGCCATCTCCTTTATGCAAGTGTTTGTTTATTGTTTGCCTAGCAATTGTTTTGTCTCCTGTCTGTTTCCTCCGTTTCCAGGCAGGTGCATTCATACGTGTGTCTATAGAGATGATGATGTACAAAGAAACTTGTTTTAAGTGTGTGCGTGTGTGCGTGTGTGCATGTGTGTGTGTGTGTGTGTGTGTGTGTGTGTGTGTGTGTGTGTGTGTGTGTGTGTGTGTGTGGGAGAGTGTACACAGCTTTCCTGGTTTTAGCTTTCTCTCCTGTATGTGATGCAGCATGCCCCTGCTATTTCCCCTCCCCCTTATCTCCAGAGCTCACTCTATGGATTATTCCATCCCCACAGACAGAAAAGGAGGAGTGTCTTTGTGTAGGATAATCCACTCACTGTTAAACATAGCTTAAACATTTTTTTAAAATAATAAAATAATAAAAACAAAATTTTAAACAATTATTCAACAATATATACAAGGGTTAAATATAGCATTCATTTTGTAATAAATTATTAAAATTTACTATATGCATAGTTTTAGTGTACAGTAAACACCGCTTTGTGTGTGTGTGTGTGTGTGTGTGTGTGTGTGTGTGCATACAAATGTGTTACATCAATGTCAAATATGTATGCATCAAGTATACCTGGTTTTCTACATGTTACCGAGAAAATGAAACAATTTTGGTTCTAACTATATTCCGATTTAAATTAAGGTATTGTGTTTGATCAGCACACACACACACACACACACGCACGCACGCACGCACGCACGCGCACACACACACACACACACACACACACACACACACACACACACACACACACACACACACATGCTTAACACAAAGTCAGGTCATTGTTATTTATGGGGACTTCTATAGAATTTTTGATTTTCATTTCCCACTACATATACAAGCACTGCTACGTTACCCGAATTATGAGGACACTGGCTCTGTCCTCATAATACAAAATGTCCCAGTAGTGTGGCGTGTATACATATGAAATGTCCTCATAAATCACAAAAACCAACACACACACACAGTATAATTTTTACTGTAATGAGATGTAGGAGTGATCTGTGTCCTGACACACCCTGACAAAAGAAGAGCGTGAATCCTACAGTACCTACATTACCCTTGTGTGTTGCTCACAGTGTGAGAAGATATGTAATACATAAGCAGTACATGAACCAGACAGATTTGTCACCCATCCACACACTTCCTGACCTGCCTGTCCATCTTTGCTTGTGAGTACACCATCTGTGCTGGCTATTTGACGTTGACCAGATGAGCATCCCCCCTCTCTTTTCTTTCTCTACCTCTGTGCTCCTCCCCCAAGCCCTCCATCCCTCCATCTCTTCATCACGGACAATTGGCTGACTTTATTTGTGACACGTGCTTTGCTGCTTCGCCAGAAGGTCTTTGCCCACCCTCCCACCCCAATTTGGATTGCTTCGAAGGCCCCTTATCTTTGAGAGGGTGTAGGTTGCGAAGGACTCCTTTTGTCCCTCGGATTAACCCGACCCCCCTCCTCCTCCCACGCTTTTTTACCCCCACCACATGCTGCTCCTAAACTGTTAAAATGCCCTCAAGCAGAAAACGAGGGGGCAATTTAGAAGCCTGCATGGTCAAGAAAGTTAAACTGGGAAGGACAAAGCTATTTTCCTCTCAACTGCAATATCAGTTCCTAAATATGTATAAGGATTTTTTTATTAGCTGATATACAGGAAAATAAATTAAGCAAGGTCAAATTAAGTATTTATGAGATTTCCGTCGAGTTAATATAGTAGGCAGAGAGAGTGGAAATGATTTGTTTTCCCAACCATGCCACTTGATCTTTTTTGTAGCTTTATGATGTGAGAAACCATCCTGACTTCCTCGTAATGCG
Organism: Noturus placidus; assembly: GCA_022414735.1. NCBI lineage: Eukaryota > Metazoa > Chordata > Actinopteri > Siluriformes > Ictaluridae > Noturus > Noturus placidus. The sequence goes on along the minus strand of JAFFST010020212.1, from coordinate 66,947 downwards.
ATGATTAGCGGGTTGTCTATGGAAGCTGGCTTTTCTGAGAGTTATTTCTGGAACCGCATTGACCAGCTCGCACATTCTGAAGGATGTAATAGTGTTTTAATGCGTCTGTGGCAGGAGATGTGTGTGCACAGTTTTACAGCCTTTCTTTCATACCTGGCGGTCTGAAAAGGGTGATTGAGTTTGCTATTGGAGTTGGAGTGGAGCAAAGGGGGTCAGCTTCTGGTAGAAAGATGTGAAAAAATCAACGCCTCTCTTTTTAACTCTCTCTTCGTCTGTCTTTCTCGGTGTGGTGTAGGAGAGGAAGTGGACAGGAAGCACATATCATTCTGTATGCCTGAATGTACACACACACTCAACGGGAGGGCAGAGAGTGTGTGTTTTAAGGATGTAATGAGTAGTGGGTGTTGAAGAGAGACATATAGCAGAGGGATTGTCTTTCAGTGGACCGGGATATGTATTTAAATATAAAATAAAATACTGTATCAGAGATGATAAACGTATGGAAAAAATCTTTCAACAACTCTGGGGTTACTCTGGGGTTCTGGTAGCTATAGGGTTACAAAAATTAACACAGAAACAGCAGAGTTTCACAGGAGTTTCTAAATGTTTTTTTTTTTTTTTTTTTTTTTTACACGCTCTGGTCTGATGAGCTAACTGACAACATGGCTTGTTTAATGAAACGTCAACCACAGTTCAAAATAGATCTATTGCATATATTCCATGTTGCTAGACATATGTGGTAATGTGTTACAACGAAACAAAACATACAACCAATTCCAAATGCCTTACTTCTAGCTATAATGCTATAATGGTAGATACGTAGCCAGTCCTTTATTACCAAAGGAAAAAGCAGTAAATTAAAAGAAAGAAAAAGAAAACAAAAGATGTGCCTTCCACATTCATAGTCAAGTCGTGAGTACCAAATTAGAGAAGCGTGTGTGTTCTTGTCCTGCTCCATGTGTATCTTTCTGGCTCTCTGATTGGCCAAGGAAGGCAGAGTGTGAGAGTTGGGGGTGGGGCAAGGGGCGTCCTCTCTCTCTCTCTCTCTCTCTCTCTCTCTCCCTCTCTCTCTCTGTCTCTGTCTCTGTCTTTCTCTTCTCCTGTCCCTTCACACCCTGTACTTGACAAGAACTGAGGATTGCCTTTCACCATGAGCCAGCTCTTGCGCTGCTGCTCCTTACAACATCTACCTTTCCCACTTGTCCTCCCCTCTCTCTCTTCCCCATCCTCTTTCCCTTCGTCCGTGGGCTGACCGAACAAGACGAGTTGGACTTCCCAAGCTTGAACGGGACAGATTAGCCCCAAGGAAGGGGGTGTCAGAAGAACAGAAGGGGGGGTGACATCTCAGGGGAGAAGCTTCTTTTCTCTTGCCTCAGCAGGACAGAGAGAAAGAAAGACAAGTAAGGGAGAGGCAATGTGCTCTTTTCAATGCAGAAGAGCCTTTTTTCTTGGCTTGGGTTTCCTTTTATTCGCACTGCTTTGTTTCTCCGTTCCGTTGTCCCGAGTGTGGGGATAAAACTGATCTCGTGAGGACAGGATTTCTACAACAGTAAGCATTGTGTATGTTTAAAGACAGGAAATGTGGACATGTATTTGGTTTTAATGTGTGTCTGAGAGTTTGGAGGATACAAGTGTTTCTTCGTCATACAAGTGTTTCTCAAGTCTTTCTCTATTTGGTCTCTCTTTATGTCTTTCTGTGTTGACTCTATCTATTGGCTTTTGTCCAATAACCTCTCTTTTTTTCTCACAATTTTTCCAATGTTTGGAACCTTGGGAGTATTAAGTTCTCATACAGTAGGACAGAAAGAACTGCTGATAGTCCCAGGTGTGTGTGTGTGTGTGTGTGTGTGAGCTGTTTGCTCAGCTGCTTTGGCTTGATAAGATAAAGTGATTAGAGAAAGAGTGCAAGACCTGGGGCTTTCTCGTAGGCTCTCAGTGTGTCACCTGCCGTCTGTTGAGTCTTTCTCCTGTCTTGTACGTGTCCCAGTGTGGGAGTGTGTGTGTTGTCTGAAAATGCAGCCTTTTTTTTCTTTTTGGAAAAGGACCACCTCTGGAATGAGATCTGAATGCTCTTTATTGTGTCCGCGGCTTGTGTAAGTTTGAGAAGGCATGTTCTCTCGGCTGTGTGTGTTTGTGGCTGCCAGTTGCCAGCAGAGGAATGTGTTTATATTCGCTAAGAGTTGAAGTCGTGAAGCTAACTCCAGATGGTAGTTTAGTGTGCGTGCAGGTTTGGCTGGGACGAGCACACTTTTGCATATGTGCATGTTTACGTGTGTGTGTGTGTGTGTGTGTGTGTGTGTGTGTGTGTGTGTGTGTGTGTCTCCAGCAGGCTGAAAACACTGCACTTCTGGATGGAAAACACATCTATATCTGTGTAAGCATTGGACTGAAGCAGGGGAGCTGTCCCTTTTGGACAAGTTTGGCCTCAGCTGTGCCTACGAACGACCCATAATGTGTGTCAAAGTATTCCAGTGTCTTTTAGGCTTCCTAGCCTTCAATCACTGTCTCTCACACACTCCCCTCTGAGACACTGTAGTGTCTCTCTACCATGACACACAGTCTTCACATGGCTGAGTGTTTCCTGAACTCTTGAATAGTTAAAAAAAAAAATCAATTCCCTAATATGTATATTTACGTTTATAAAATAGACTGCGAATGCGATTGATCAAAAGGTGTTGATTTTATTACTACACAAACATTAAATATACTTAACATAAATATACTATACTTAATACATTTAACTATAAACTTAAAGTATGACCATTCATTAGTAAAATAAATAAATAAAACAATTGTTGATAAAATGACTTGGGTATAATTTTAAATTCAAACCACCCTCACCAATTCCACTAGGGGGAATCCATGATGCCAGGTCTGTTCCACTGTATTACAGACCTGATGCCAGGTCTGTAATAGAGTTCTATTAACTCAAGAGAAGTTTGTTAGATGACCCCTTGGAGCGACGGGAGAACGAGTCAACATAGACATAGCAGAAATCATCTCAATCTGGTCATTTCATTCCAAGTTCCGAAAAAAGAAAAGAAATGAAAGACAGTGCAGTTTATAAGTGCAAACCAAATGACACTTCATTTGCTTTATTTAACAAACAACTCTTCCTGCTGAATAAACAATAGCAACCATCACCAAAATTGTAATGAGTTCCACTAAAAAAAACACATTGCAAACCATCAGCTAACTATTAAAACCATTACCATTACTGGTCCTCAATAGTTACAACTAGACATAACATGCCACCAATAGAAGGCAAGAAATTACCAGTAGAGACCCACAGGGGTCATTACATTTGCTTTCCATTAAAACCAATACAATGTCCATTATAACCATTAAACCCAATACAATTTCTATGAGGATTACTGTATATTTAGGTTTTTTTTTTTTTTTTTTTTTTTTTTTCAGCAGGGCTGTTTCAGATGACTGTTGATGTGATTTTGTTTACATTGCTAGCTAGTTAGTGACATTTTCATCTACCTTATGGTATAATTTTAGTTTTTTTTTTTTTTTTAGATCAGGGGAAGATAGGGAAAGATCTAGCATACTAAAGCTGTTACAGCTATTATCTGTCTGCAATTAGCATAGCATTGTATAACTATGCTTGCCATGTGTCTCAGCAAACACCTTGATTTATTGCACTTTATATTGGACACGCATACACTAAGTGGCCAGATAATCTCATCCACCTTCCATTCAGGTGCACTTCAGACGTATACAATTACCCACTATCGTCTATCTGGTGCTCTGTACACTTGTCAATTGATTGGAAAGGGACCAGCATAGGACCACTAATGACAAATATCATGTGGATGGTGGATCATTCTCAGCACAGTAACATTGCTGGGATTCTGTACACACGGTAGACACATTTCAACACTGTCCCATTATTAGACATGGTTAGCTTGCTGGTCTGTTCTTTTTAGTGTATATTTACATCCCAAATCTCATCCTTAGTTTCCTGAAGATCTAGAAACTAAGTTCTCGAATTATGGATACTAGTTAATAACATGTTGTGCATTTGTTTATCCTATGCAGCCTCTCAGCAGAAAGAAACATTGTAAACAAGACTTAGAACGGATAAATGTCATCTCACTTATGGATTTTGATTGACCAGTACCTTTATAGCTACAGCTTCATTCAAATCTTTGTGTGTGTGTTCTACATTTTTCTTGGTCAAAGAACAACAAAAGCTATGCTTGGCGTGGTCAAAGGATGAGGACATTTACTTGTGTACTGTTGATGCGATTAATCCAATTTCCCACCTCTAGATTTGTGTTAGTCCTGGCTGAACCCCCGACCGAGTTTGGATGTGAAGGTTATCTGCAGATTCCTCCATTTGTGCATCATCTCACCAATCAGAACAGTGTCACACTTTAAAGACGGCCTCACTCTATAAATCTTCTATTTTTTAATCACCCAAGACTGAGAGAGCAACTGTGCCCGGTCTGCCTCTCCTGTCGCTTCCAGAACATTCTAAGTGGGGAAAAAAAATACCACCACCTGGCCAAACAGATGCCTGCTATTGGGTTGGTGCATATTGGTCGCAGAGTGTCTGTATGTGTATGAGTGGTGGCAACAGTTTGTCTCAGAGGACTGTGTATGTGTGTCTGTTTGATTAGGGGAAAAGGGACAGAAGGACTGGCTGTCCATCGGTCCATCTTACTGTGTCAGAGAAGATTTAAGGTGTCCTGAAACTGTGTTTGACAGCAACAGAAACATCGATCTTCAAATCAAATAAAGTCACTAAGTGGAAGGTAAACACCAGATGGTGAGTTTATGTTCACCGCCCTTTAACCGCCCCCAACAGATGAGATGAGATGAGAGCATCCAGTGACCCCAAAGACATGCACGCTACACATGTAAGACAATGCCACTACCTGCATGCGATCTTTTCTTACAAATGGAGTTGGTTAATTTCCCCAAAATATAAACTAATTAGTAGACACATTTAAACCACCATGATGCTGACCAGATAGTTACTAAGTTGTTAAGTTTTCTCCCACGAATTTCATATCTGAACGAGTAATGCGCTTAGAATACAGTACGTTATCACGTAACATAATGTATTCGTATTTTGTTACATCCCTAATGCATACAGAACACACATTCTGTGGTACTTTTCTATTCTGCTTCACTTCTTCACTCTCTATTATGTAAAAAGACAAAGAACATTCATTCATTGCGAAGCCTTGCCAAGAATGACAATTGTGTAAGGTCTGAGCTTTGTTATTATCCTGATTTATGCTGTGTTTGACCTTTTGCCCATCTTCTTGGTTTGTTATTTGGCCTGTTTGCACTGTAGTTTCCCATGTTCTGAGTAATGCCTGCTTACAGACGTTGATCTGGATTGTAATTTCATTTCGTATGTTTGCTTTTGGTATTAACAGCATGGACTCTATCTCTCCCTTAGAGACTAATAAAAAAATGGATGAGCTATGATTGGGACACACATTGGGAAAATAGTTTCCATGATTCTCCTGATTTCAGGAGCTGTTGCATATATCCATCCATCTATCACCGATTAGTCGAGACCGACCGTCGGTCACTTTATGGCCCACGAACATCATCAACGCGAACCACAAAGCATGTCGGCAGAAGTAGTGGGGTAGTTTGCCATTGCTTTCCCCACCCCTCCCCATTTATCCGGGCTTGGGACCGGCGTGTAGCTGCTGCCAGTCACACGGCTGGGTACACACACTCACACACCCATTCACACACTACGGACACTTTAGACACGCCAATCAGCCTACCATGCATGTCTTTGGACTGGGGGAGGAAACCGGAGTACCCGGAGGAAACCCCCGACACACGGGGAGAACATGCAAACTCCGCACACACATGGCCCTGGCGGGACTCGAACCCCCAGACCCTGGAGGTGTGAGGCGAACGTGCTAACCACTAAGACACCGTGCGCCCTGTTGCATATAAGAGAGCTACAAAGAGGCAAAGAACAATATAGGCATAAACAAAAGCAACAGGAACAACTGAAACATTAGAGAAGAGCAATGTTTCTCTCAGCAATGTGCTAAACAGCTTCCATGCTCTCTATAAAGTCACTCAAAACTTATTTTGAACACCTTCGTTACTTTCTATGCTGGATAATTAATAGCTGGATGTGGCAGTTCTAGAAAAATGTCATTAGGCTTACCCTTTTATCCTTATTAAATAAACAGTTTCAAAGAATATGCAGAAACACTTCAACACTCAATTGGCATTGTCCTGTTCTCAATGAGTTATTTAATAAAAAATTGGAATTTTGCCATCTCAGGGTAGAAAAATGATGTTGCAAGGTACAATATTTTCTATAATATGAGTTGTGCTATGTATTTTTGTGCTTCTCATTTGCATGGATTAATCTCATGGCTGTTAAGGCACAAAGAGAGAATTCAGGGCTGCGTCTCAAACAACATAATGCACTTAAGTAATATGCCTAAATAGTAATGACAACAATGGCGTATTGACAAACTAATTAGTTCTGTAGTATGTGGTTTGAGGATATAATTAAATGCTGATGTTTCCTCTCTATTACAGAAGCATTATGAGAATAAAAAAACCTTTATTAGGCACATCAATTTGACTATAAGAGTTACAGAGTACCAGATGAAAGAACAAATCTTCTTGTTTGCACCACTGTGATCTCAGAGCACACTGCTGTGTTGGTTCTCATCTTACAGCATGCTGCTCTGTAGGCTCACGTGTATCGGAGACCAGTCTGTTCATCTACGAGGCCAATCGACACGAACTAGCCCATTAACTCTAGCTAGCACGCTAAAATAAAGCACAGCAAACAAAACTATCACCTCTGGTCACTTCTGATGTGTTTTTTATTACCCGGATGAATTCTCCATGTATTTTATTATATAATCTGGGTATTTACTTCCCCAGCCTGTCGGACACATTAGGCATGAGCCAGATAGGGTTAGCATGCTAGCCAAAACACCAATCAATAAATGTATGTTTTACACTCGAGTAGATACCCTAGATGACTCACTCTTGCCTGATATAGTGTGAAGTACAAAAATACAGAAATTTAGACAAACACATCCTACTAGTCAGATATCATGATTTGTACAAATGGTACAAATTCCACAGCGAAGATAAATAAGCCAACTTCCAATTAAACGAGGAAACTGCTAAATGTCTTACTTGTATCAGTCCTGAATTCTTTTCCGATAAATATCAGATTCTTTAACCCTCATCTTTCTCTGACTTTCTCTCCTCTGACTGGCTGCTGTATTAATTTTGTACAATGTATTATTTGTGTATTAAATTTATTATTTGTGTATTAAATGCATATCTAACAACTGCCTCATTATCACTTTCAAAAGTAAGCTAGCTAGTCAATTTATTTAACTATTTACTGCATTGTGTTGCCAAATGGCAATAATTCATTTTTCTCCAATTTTTTGAAAGGCAATAATACAAAACTACTATTTTCCTATATAACTGGAGAAGGGGGACTTTAACTTTGACAAATAATAATTAAAAAAAGCCATGTCACCTGCACTTCCTTTTCTGCAATCATATGACATGGTGAAGGTCATCGGAGGGCCCTCAAAATGTGATTATTTTTTCAATATTTAGGCAAAACTACTTAAAGGAAGAAAAAAAAAATAAGTTACATTTATTTTTTGTCATTTAAACAAGTTTATATATATTGACTATTCTGTTAAAAGGTCAAATGTAATTGTTGACATATGGGATAACCTAAATCACGATAACATGCCTAAATCAAGTAATAAAAGTCCATCCATTTTTTTATGTAAATGTAATAACTCATGCATTAGAGCATTGACAGTAGCCAAAATATGGTTAAATATACCACACCAAACCAACTTTGTTCATTTCCAAGCTATCTTTATGTGTAATGTATCCAGGGTCTGATGCTAAAGGTTTCCAAGTAGGAAAAAAGGTGGAGCTTATTTTATCTATCATCACTAACTGGGTTGATATGCAACAGTCCTCAAAACACATAAGCACTGGGTAAAATTAAACTTTTGTTGTGTTACCAAATTGGTCCCAAAATGAGGTTCCATGCTTGTTAACCTCCTAATTCTCTAATTATGACAGTGTTTCTGCGAGCACCAACTCCCTGTCTCCTCCCTACTATGTAGGGAGGCTGTGGCTTAGTTGGTAGAGCGGGTTGTCCACTAATCGTAGGGTTGGTGGTTCGATTCCCGGACTTCATGACTCCACATGCCGAAGTGTCTTTGGGCAAGACACTGATCCCCAAGTTGCTCCCAATGGCAAGTTAGTGCCTTGCTTGGCTACCATTGGGGTGTGTGTGTGTGTGTGTGTGTGTGAGAGAGAGAGAGTGAGTTTGTGTGTGTGTGTGTGTGTGTGTGTGAATAGGTGAATGAGACACAGTGTAAAGCACTTTGGATAAAAGTGCTATATAAGTGTGCCATTTACCATTTACTATGTGGCACCTAGCTGTCTAGTGCAGCACTAAACCCAAGTTCTCACTGTTCTACTCTTAATGCAGTTTAACAATCACGCTTCATACCGTTTAGTTGAAGGTGTTTTAAATCTTCATCTACATGGACAGTGTACAGTAATAAGATATGCAAGACCTTGCAAGGTTACAGGTCCTGAACAATAACAGGTTGCTTCCATTAGGTATGCACCATGGGACTGGCCTTATTGTCCCAAAGAAAATAGCATCCACTGCTTTCAATGACTGTAGAACAGTAGCACTCAAGTACTTGTGAAAGTGCTTTAAGACAGTGGTTTTCTTACAACCACAACAGATCCAGTGATGATGAGATCTTCACTGCCATCCATATTTCCTTGTCCCTCTTGGCGAGTAACTGACGTGAGAAAGCTGTTCATCTATTATTGCTTAGCAAATTCCTCAACGCAATCATCCCCTCCACCGTGCCACACAAATTGTATAGCTTTGTCACTGGATATTGGATTTTCTCACAAGCCAACCCCAGACTGGTCAAATAGGTAAGGTCAGTTCTTATGCTGATCGTTTATACTTGAATCTCCAAGGATGGGTTCTCAGTCCCTTGCTCTTCATGCTCCAAGTATATGTTACCATTCATGATGACAATAATTGCTGTGTATACAGATAATCTTTATACATATATCTGTACTATATATGTATACAGATATGGGTGTGGTATATATGGTATATACCCATGAAATTCTTAGCAATTTCTATTAGTGTACTATTGAATGCACTCTCACCATTTGCAGTATAGTACCAAAACTGCTCTGGCCAAGCCCCAAACCTCTAAACAAGTGGGACAGCCTTTAAAATAAATAGACCAGACCACCATGAGCACAGCTCTCCCACCACTAAAAGACTTTGCTCAAATATGGGTTTCTTCCAGCAATATCATTAAAGTCCACACCCACCCTCAACACTGCCTGTTCACACTCTTGTCACCTGACAAATGGTAAAAGATTTTGAGATAAAGGATAACATCGAGCCAATGTCGGCACAATGTGTGCAAATTGTATTTCTACAGTATTGCAAGCAGCACATTTGCTAATTGGAAAGACTTTGCCACAATGTTAGTGCATTTTCTTAATATTCCTTTCTTGTTTATAACTTTATACAAATTGAAATATTTATTCCATTGCTGTTTGCAGTTCATTGTGTGTTACTGCCTCAATGACGCCCCATAAAAGGAGGCTATGTTGATGAATTGCAGAAAGAAACCTGAGTGAAGTGAATCTGTTGCGGGTAATTTAAAGATCAAATATATCATCACCAGAGCGCTCTAACAACACTGATGAAATTAAATTGATTTGAGCCGACATCTTCCCAAGGTCATTGCTCTAAAACAGCTGACCCCAGACCCCCGTCCCCAAACCCCATTTACACACACACCCCCCGACACTCCCATCCTGAAGACTTAAGCGAACAGCTTTACCACTTACTGTTAAACCGCTGAGACTGGAGACTCCTTCCAAAAATGCAAACTTCTTTGAGAAAACCTCACCATATCAGTGGAAAAAGACCAGACAATGTTATTCCAATTACATCAGGAGTGGAACTTGATTTGGTCTTCTGCTGTTGTAGCCCATCTGTCTCATGGTTCAATGTGTTGTTTGTTCTGAGAGGCTGTTTTGTTCACCACGGTCGTAAAGAGTGGTTATTTGAGTTAACATAGCCTTCCTGTCAGCGCAAACCAATGCAAATGTGTCAAAGTAAAAGTGTTTGAAAATCAGGAATTAAAAAAACATAGTATTGCCATAAAAGTTTGATTCACAACTGTGACTGCCATGATCTAGCTGTTCTAAGAGTCAATAGAGTCTGACAGTGTATTTTTTTGGAAAGAAAACACAGGTTAGGAAATGAGACAATGCCACTAATGAGGCCAAATAAGTGACTCCTCTTTTTTGCTAATTTTATGTGCGGCTTTGTCTGATGTGGTTGGGTAGTTAAGGACCCTATTCATGGTACATTAGGATGTAGTTATTACTGTCATAACATCAGCATGTTCTGCCTCATTAACCTCAATGTGCAAGTTTATAACTGATGTCATTTATGTTTTACACCCTCTGGATGACTTCAGTTGCGTTGCCATTAATTCTTATAATGTGACTTATGCTGCTTTTCAACCGCAGGAACTTTCGCGCAGGAACTAGGTATCGAGGTACTAGGTGTGGTTGCACCACAGCGACCAGGGTCTAAATTAAGTTCCGGATACAGTATTTAGCAGGCAGTGGTGGCTTAGCAGTTAAGGCTCTGTGTTACTGATCGGACGATCGGGGGTTCAAGCCCCAGGACTGCCAAGCTGTCACTATTGGGCCCTTGAGCAAGGCCCTTAACCCTCTCTGCTCCAGAGAGGCTGACCCTGTGCTCTGACTCCAACTTTCTGACAGGCTGGGGTATGTGAAGAAAAGAATTTCACTGTACTCTACTGTAAATGTGACCAATAAAGACTCATTATCATTCACAAAATCCCTACGTGGGAGGTGGTACTTTTTCAAAAGCCAGGAACTTTGGGGGGTGGAACTTGGGTGCTGAACATGCTGATTGGTTGAGTGTATGCACATTTATTTTTCCAACCACCCATTTTTAAAACTCTGTTGCGGTGCATACAGTAACAATTGTTTATTGCGATTCGAATCAACAGAACAGAGTTTCTTAAAAAAAAAAATACGACCGATGGACCGACGACGAGGTTCAGGCCTTATTAAATATTTATGCCGAGGACAAAATACAGCATGAACTGGAAACTGCGACCCGCAATGAAAAGTACACTTAAAAATTTCAAGTGCTTTACGCGAGCTGGGCATTGTTCGGACAGGAAAACAGTGCAGAGAGAAGCTTGTGTGTGTGCATGCTCATCTCAGTCATCTTAGCAATAGCTTACTTTAAGTCTAGCATTACGAGCATTCTGAATTCACATTACTACCAATGTTCATCTCTTTCCCAGCATTTTCTCAATTGCCTCATTAGCAAAGCAATACATCACAATCAACAGCACAGCTTAAATCTCATCCATGCTTGTTGTTGTTGCAGTGTCATTATCAGATTTCAGAAAATAGATTGTCCATTCATAAAACACAAACCTTTATCCGAAGAAAAAAATTAATAAACTTAACTCTGTGATCAGGAATCGAACCCGGACCACAGCAGCAAGAACGCCAAAGCCTAACCACTAGGCCACCAGTTTGATTGTAGCACACTTTTTTGTTACTCTTCAAAGGTTTGTACTCCAATCAGAGCCTGCTTCGTGTTTTTATGAGCTGAGCAAACATTTTACATTATTACATCATTAAAATCAGCTTACATTGTGTCAATAATCAGTTTGATTGTAGCATACTTCGAGTCTTCATATCCTTGCCAAGAGCTTGTTGCGCACAGTCATACGTCGCCGGACTAATCTGCCTAATCTTCATGGTACTTTAGACCACAATGGAAATGCAGACAATAAAGGTCTGGCAGAACCAAATAGTCCCTTGAAAAAAGTTCCTGGGATTTATTGTTCTGGGTAATTTAGGTGGAAAAGCGGCTTAAGTCACTTGGCTAGAATTTGTCAGAAGTCTTCTCTGACAAGCATTTACCTGACTCAAGAAAGCAGTGAAGCATTATTGATGCATAATGATTGGTTGTGTCCTAATGGCAAATTCAGGAAAAGCACAATGCTTAGAGCTTTCTGCATACATATGTCTATTTGTCCTAGTGCACTTTGGCACCAGATCATAGTGGAAAGAATTGATTAGGAAGAACATTTTTTTTAAATTGTCTATTTCCATTAGTTCCTTTCTCTCATGACGGCAATACGAGCACCTTTTTGGATTCTCTTAATAGTACCGCAGAACACATCAGGTAACTTTGCAATTATGTCAGGATTTGTCAAATTATAATGACAGCTGATCAAATAATTCAAACTGGCTAATTACTTTGATACTGTAAGTAAGTCTGTACTTTACTTTCATATATAATACTTTTGTCCTTTACTTACACATGTCAACAGAAAAATCTTTCTACTCACTGCACTACTACACTGAGACCTAACTACAAGCCTTCAGCTGGTTGGTATGTCAGAGGTATTAGCATGCTAGAGGTATTAGCATTCTTGTACTTTTATGTTTATGCTTGAGGTAAGTGTAAGAGTTTATACTCGAATAGAAAACTGTACTTCAACTTGGCTTTTGCAAATCTGTTAATCTATTTAAAAGAACCTAGAGCAACCCTTGTGTATTTGTTTACCCCTTCCTCAGACCCTCCATCCCCCTTTTCCGTTTCTCATGACCTTATTTGTTTTCCCTTTATTACTGGTAACATTTACCCAGGTTTCCTGACTGGATGTCTGGCCACTCTTCTTCCTGTCATCTCTTATATTCTTTCTCTTCCTCTCTCAGTGACCTGAATGTGGTGAGGGTGTTTGGGTGACTGTATAATTCTGTGTGTATGATTTTCTATATCTTGGTGAGGGCAAACTCTTGCCACAAGTACAGGACTCTCTGACAGATTTGACACAGGTCTCCACAAGGAACACTTACTTTACCTAAAGTAAGCGTGTACTTTACCTAAACGTGTGAGCCTATATTGTGCCGACATTTGAATCATCATCTATTTCCTTTTTTTCCGGGAACTGTTTGATCATAGTCTGGCTAAGTGTGCATGTTGACGTAAGATTTGTCATCTTATTGTCTCTTAGTGTGGAAACATGGTGTCACACTGTTTTTATATCTTAGTGGGGACCAACTTCCCAGACAAGCACATGAATATCTGACATTGTTTATTTACAAAATGAAAAGTGTCAAAAAAAAGTATCCTCACAAGGATAGTAAGATAAAAGTGTGTGTGTGTGTGTGTGTGTGTGTGTGTGTGTGTGTGTTGTGTTTGGGTTGTGTTGCCAGCTGGATCCTTTGTAAAAAGGTTCTTGTTGCTTTCAACGGAAAGCATCCACTCATTCCTGGAAAAAGAAAGTGCGTCACTCACTGTAGGAGGACCTGAAGGCTAGCGTTTCATACTACTCTGCAACTTTAGCCCATCACTACCTATATCGTACATCATTTCTCTTCCCTCCTCTTTGATTTCAGCCTGACCATTAAAGGAGACCAAAATGCTTTTGTGGCCAGCAGAGGTGCTTCCAGTTAGCACTATAGGGTTCAATCCAGTCATGCTACCTGATCCCCAGTAGATTTAATTAACTGGCCACATTAGCATTTGATGAAGTATGCCTTTAATGTGGAAACAGCTCTGTGACTTTTTCTCTTATGCAAACCGGACCCTTTCTATAGCTATTTTATACATACACTTCTGAAGCCGTCAAAGCTGGGGAGGTAGGGTTGGGGAGGTTGTGGAAATAAGTTATTACCTGCTTTGTTCCCTTCCTCCTTTGTTTTTGCATGCTACAGCTCTTCTGAAAAGAGCCTCATTAAATATGAATTGCCTAAATTTCTAGAATGTATTATCGCAATGTTCTGTCAGAGCATTCTGCTTCTCTCTGGACATGACAGTAATAGTATTTGTGCATTCTAATTATCTATGTGATCTTTTCTATAGTAAAAACGTATACTGGGACATACACAGGGTGTGCCCTCTACATAAATATGGACAATCATTGAAGATTTATGTTAAGAGACGTGATAACAAGAGCAAACATATTTTGCAGATTTATTACAACATTACAAGTATCTATAAACAGAAACAATGTATGATTTGTCATTTGTTAATTTCAAAAATGAAATTATTGACAAAAAGCACTTCAGGATGTGATGTTATAAATAATCAACCTCAGGGTGGTAAAAAGTTTTGTTAGACCTCATCACACCACCCCATCATTGATTATTTTCCTATAACAGAATGCCCCAATGTCTTTTATTCATTTCTTACTATATCCTTGTGTAATTCACATACATCTTTACATTGTTTCTAAAGTGCTGTCTTTGTTCCCTCTTAGGGCGTGTGTGAAGCTAGCATTTGCTGGCCAGATTCAGTGGACACAAGCCTCACACCCCACGCTTTGATGAGGTAACAGTCAACCAATTTGCCCACCATCCCACTGAGGAACCATGGGCCAGAAGATTTCAGGAAGCATCAAGTCGGTGGACGTGAGAGGCGAGCCCTCCTACCGCCCTTTAAGGAGAGAACTCAGAGGTCCAGATTTCTTCAAGCCAGCCAGACTTGATCTGCTGCTGGATATGCCATCAGTGTCTGTGGAGCATCAGCTACAGCATGCTTGGAACCCAGATGACCGCTCTCTTAATATCTTCATCAAGGAAGATGACAAGCTGACTTTCCACCGACACCCGGTGGCCCAGAGCACGGACTGCATCCGAGGGCGAGTGGGCTATACACGTGGGCTCCATGTGTGGCGCGTCCATTGGCCCGCCCGGCAGAGGGGCACTCATGCCGTACTGGGTGTGGCCACATCAGAGGCACCGCTACATTCTGTGGGATACACCTCTCTGGTAGGTAGTGACAGTGAGTCCTGGGGCTGGGACCTGGGCCGCAACAAGCTCTACCACAACAACAAAAACCGACCAGCTTCATCAGCACCCACCTACCCCAGCTTTCTTGAACCTGAGGAAGCCTTTGTGCTTCCTGACACCCTGGTGGTGGTGTTGGATATGGATGAGGGGACACTTAGTTTCATGGTGGATGGACAGTACCTTGGAGTGGCCTTTAGAGGTCTCAAGGGAAAGAAGCTGTATCCGATCGTTAGTGCAGTATGGGGACACTGTGAGATCACTATGCGCTACATCAATGGCTTGGATCGTAAGTATTTATTTGCACTTTTTTATTTCCTCATATGTGACATACGAGGATTGTTGCTTTGTATACACCCAATATAAAATCTGAGGAATTTTAAAAACAGAAATAGACAGATATGTAGCGAAGTCCCTGACTCCAGTTTTTGTAAAATAAAGGTTGATCATTTTCTAATTAAATTGTGATATTCTTAAATGACATTAGAAACCTGTTTCTTGTGTTAGTATATATATGTTCATTTTGTATGTGTACGGTGCATAAAGAAAAAATTCACAGCTCTTCAGTTTCCCCACATTTTGTTATGTTATAGCCTTATTCCAAAATATATTAAATTCATTATTTTTCTCAAGATTCTACAAACAATACCCCATAATGACATCATGAAAGAAGTTTGTTTGAAATCTTTGCAAATTTATTAAAAATAAAAACAAAAAAGCACATGTATTCACAGCCTTTGCTCAATACTTTGTTAAAGCACCTTTGGCACCAATTACAGCCTCAAGTGTTTTTGAGTTTGATGCTACAAGCCTGCACACCTATTTTTGGGCAGTTTCTACAATTCTTCTTTGCAGGACCTCTCAAGCTCCATCAGGTTGGATGGGGAGCGTTGGTGCACAGCCATTTTCAGATCTCTCCAGAGATCTGGGTTCAAGTCTGGGCTCTGGCTAGGCCACTCAAGGACATTCACACAGTTGTCCTGTAGCCATGCCTTTGTTATCTTGGCTGTGTGCTTAAGGCCTTTGCCCTGTTGGAAGATAAACCTTCGCCCCAGTCTGAGGTCCAGAGCGCTCTGGAGCAGGTTTTCATCAAGGATGTCTCTGTACATTGCTGCATTCATCTTTCCCTCGATCCTGACTAGTCTCCCAGTTCCTGCCACTGAAAACCTTCCCCACAGCATGATGCTTCCACCACCATGCTTCACTGTAGGGATGGTATTGGCCAGGTGATCAGTGGTGCCTGATTTCCTCCAGACATGACACTTGCCATTCAGGCCAAAGAGTTCAATCTTTGTTCAATCTTTGGTTTGAGAGTCCTTCAGGTGCCTTTTGGCAAACTCCAGGCGGGCCGTCATGTGCCTTTTACTGAGGAGTGGCTTCCATCTGGCCACTCTACCATACAGGCTTGATTGGTGGAGTGCTGCAGAGACGGTTGTTCTTCTGGGAGGTTCTTCTCTCTCCACAGAGACACGGTGGAGCTCTGTCAGAGTGACCAGGGTTTTTGGTCACCTCCATGACTAAGGCCCTTCTCCCCTGATCGCTCAGTTTGGCCGGGCGGCCAGCTCTAGGAAGGTTCCAGACTTCTTGCATTTACGGATGATGGAGGCCACTGTGCTCATTGGGACCTTCAATGGTGGATAAATATTTCTGTACCCTTCCCCACATCTCTGCCTCGATACAATCCTGTCTCTGAGGTCAACAGACAGTTTTTTGGACTTCATGGCTTGGTGTTTGCTCTGACATGCATTGTTAACTGTGGGACCTTATATAGACAGGTGTGTGCCTTTCCAAATCATGTCCAATCAACTGAATTTACCATAGGTGGACTCCAATCCAGTTGGAGAAAAATCTCAGGGATGATCAGGTGAAACAGGATGCACCTGAGCTCAATTTTGAGTGTCATGGCAAAGGCTGTGAATACTTATGTACATGTGTTTTTTTGTTTTTTTGTTTTCTGTTTTATTTTTAATACATTTGCAAATATTTCAAACAAACATCTTTCATGTTGTCATTATGGGGTATTGTTTGTAGAATTTTGAGGAAAATAATGAATTTAATCCATTTTGGAATAAGGCTGTAACTTTACAAAATGTGGGGAAAAGGGAAGCGCTGTGAATACTTTCCGGATGCACTGTATGTTTAATTAGTGGAGGGAATATACCATTGTGTGTCCACATTTTGCTTTTAGAACAGCCACCGTTGAGAAGACTTTTCCTATCTCGTGTTTGCTGAAACACTTTTGTTAATATGGCTCTGCCAAATGGGAACCGTCTGTGTGCAGATCACTGGTTTGTTGCCTTAGGGTGGCTGTTACAAGCTGTTTGATAACCCAACATCAAGATTTTCTCATCCATAGAACAAGCACCCTTGTGAACCTTGCCTGATTTCACTTGTGATGGTTTAGTAGTTAACATGGTTTAGGAGACACTCCATTGAATGATATATATTGAATGGTTTATAATCAATGGCAAAATCTGGATTAATTGCTCAGTCTGACACAGTGTCAGGTGACTGGGATAGAAATCAAAACCACATAGACTTTCGTAGGAAATTATAAAGGGGTCGCCAAAAAAGGATTGACTACTCATATATATAACTGTCCCATATGTAGCTGATTATCAGTGCTGTGTGGCAATTATAATGCATATTGGTCCAATTCCTTAAATTAAACTCTAATTTGTAAAAGTAAGTAAGTAAAATTTATTTCTAAAGCACATTTCATACAGCAAAGCTGACCAAAGTGCTGAACAGAGTAAAAGAATAAAATAAACAGACTAAAAACAAAATAGATAAAAAATAAATAAAACAGACAGTATACAACATTAACATTCAAAATCTGATCCAAATGCCTGACAAAACAGATATGTTTTATGTAATTTCATGTATATTTGAGGAATATCTTTCTTGGACAGCCTGTATCAGACCATGCTGCTTCATTTCAAATAGACTGAAGCCAGGATTGTGAAATGTCATCAGTTTAGATTATTGTCGTGCATTTTATACCACAGATGCCCTAATACCAGGTTTTAGTGCTTATACGTGGTCTACACATTCATTCCAGGGTTTTTCTTGAGATGGGCTAGAGAAGTGCAGTTAAAGTTGTTTACTTGAGGCTCTGTGGCCTTGTGTTGATCTTTGCAGGACGCCCACTCTTAGCGATATTATCTGTGCTAATAATGTTTTTTACAACTGCAAACTATCTTTCTGACTGTACACTGATGGTGGTCTCATAACATTATATATACACATCATCAGAATTTCTTAATCATACACCAGATTTAGGAGATACAGAGAAAGTATTATTAATGTCCCACCTGACTTCACGGTGGTATTTCCAGACCCAAAAATAGACTGCCATAATGAGCTACCATGACACAGTTAAAGTGTTGTTTTTTTTTTTTGTTTTTTTTTGTCCTATTAAGCGTACTTGCACTTCCTTTTCCTGGAGTCCTCTTTTGTGTATTGCCTCTGTAGTGACACAGCTGAGAACAACCAGCTCACCATTTAAAGTTGAAAGTAGCTACGGTTGATTTCTCACAAAGGGATCTCCTGCAAATTGTAATGGGGGAACTCAGCGTGCAGCCTAAGAAGTCTCAAACCTCATCAAAGTTTTGTTTAAGAGTCTGGTTTTATGTGAAATGAAAGAACGATCTGTTCAGCCTTAGAAACAAGAAAGAATGCTGAAACTTATTCATCCTATTTTTTTTTTATAGCTCTTGGCTCGATTGATGAGAGCACTGGCACATTTTCTTCCCGTCATTTGTGACAAAGATGTGGAGGGAAAAATGACAGATAAGATGTAGTGCAGACACGAGTCTGTGCATTGGTATTTGTTTGCAAATAAGGATGGTCTTAGATTATAAGTGTTAGATTTATCTTGCTGGCAGGAGTGGCCATGAGCATGTCATAGTGCCAAACAAAATCAAGTTGACAATCTATCATGCTTTGGTAAATGGTAAATGGTTTGCACTTATATAGTGCTTTTTTAACCCAGCGGTTCTACAAAGCGCTTTACACTGTTTCTCATTCACCCTTTCACACACACACACACACACACACACACACACACACACACACACACACACACACACACACACCAATGGTTAGGCGTTAACTTGCCATTGGGAGCTACTTCAAACCACCAACTCTACAATTAGTGGACAACCTGCTCTACTACCTGAACTACATCCACCCCAAAGATGCTAGATAGATGCTTTAAGCTACTATCTAGTAAATGTTTAGCTTAACTCCTTAATAGGCAGTTATCTGGCATGTCGGCACTTTCCAGTTCCTCCAGGTTTTCGTGATTTTGTGACCACAGAAATGAATACAAAATCAAGCAAACTCTGCAACATTTGTAGGCGGTTGCAATATTTCAATATTACTGCAGATTTTCCACAGATTTGGGCCAAGATGGGTCATGTGAGACAAAAACCCTTTTCGATTCACGTGCATCGAACAATAGTACAGCTAAAAGGGCTCATTTACCAACATACATCACTGAGAAAGACAGTGCAAAACAATTTTGTGCAAATTTGAGTAGTTGTCTGCCAACAAAAGCACTCTGGAAGTTGCATCACAAATTTAGAAAAAAAGCCTCAGCAAAATCAAGAAATTTTGGCTGGAACAATCACACACACTCAAAAAACCCTCAGGTACGGACTGACTTACACTTTCAGAATGTATTATATTCGATTGCAAATCCCCTCCGGTGAGTGTAGTATGTAATAGTGTTTTATCCAGTCAGAGCAGCTGAAATGGATGCTTTTTAAAACTGGATCTCCACAAACATCATGAGGTCATGGGTCTCTAACATACAGATTTTTGCAGAATGCCCAAGAAACCATCAACAATCAGTATAAACCTATTTATACAAGAAAAAAAAAAGTAAATTGAGTCAGTGTTGGATTTTGCAGCTTGGTTTTAAAGAACTGCACTAATCACTAACATGTGAGAGACCATGTATTGGAGCCAGGACATTTTGCATGAAATGCATTATTACAGAGACAGAGAAAGAAGTATTGTAATGTGAGAGGAAGAGATTATGTGAAAGAATGTTAAAATGTTAAAATGCAGATTTGTGTGTATGTGTGTGTGTGTGTGTGTGTGTGTGTGTGTGTGTGTGTGTGTGAAAGTGGAAGAGCTGTAGTACTAGCTACAGCTATAGCTACATATAATGATTGCAAATGAAAAGCAGCAAACGTGGCAGGCGCACACACACACACACACACACACACACACACATGCACAATGTTCCCACCACGGCACTGGAAACCCATTGGGATGCACTGAATGAAGTACTATTTGGATGGGATGTTGGATGCTGCCAGAGGATGTCTAATTACGATCGATTGGCACGGGACAAGAGCGTTTTCATGTCATCCACTAAAATATTCCATGCATAAATACACCTCATTTTAATTCAAACTGGTTGTTTGACCTTTATTATAAGCTTGGAAGGTTGCAGTTGTTTAAATTTCTTTGTTCACATTTTGGAAAATAGAACCAACGGTATTTGTTGGATAATGTTCCGGGCAGGTACAAAACAGTACAAATGATAATCGTGTGAGTGAGATTTAAAAAAAAAAATCTTTTTTGATGAGCCTTACACACATCTCTAATAATTATTGATTAAGATCAATTATAAACTAGAGTAGCTGAGGTTGAGGAACTGCCAGAGCCATATTTCAAACTCCACGCTGACAGTGCTGCCATTTCAAACTTCGTAAACTCTGTGCTGCTATGCATGAAATAAATGTCATGTTATTACATGAAAATATCACACTACTGCAAGATGATTATCATATTAGCATGTGAAAACATCACGTTAGTACAAGAAAAAATAATAAATATTGTGTTACAGGAAATATCAAGCATGAGGTCAAATATGTACAAGCAACTTAACTGATCTTATTTTGACAATAGCCTGGTTACTGGTTCATAAATTCAGTAACATCAACTTTTCTCGTAATAATGTAATGTTTTTTCTCATAATAGCACAACATATTCCACGTAATAACGTGATCTTTTTTTTTCGTAATAACGATATTTTCACATAATAATGAAATTTAGTTCTCATAATAACGTGACGTTTTTCTCACAATAATGCAATGTATTTCTCGTAATAACGTGATTTTATTTCCGTAATAACGATATTTTCACGAAATAATGTAATGTTTTTTCTCAAAATAATGTGATCTTTTCTTCTAATAAAGTGATAGTTTCACATAATGTGACATTTTTTGCCATAACAAGATATTGATAAGATTTTTTTTTTAGTTCGTGGGGGGCACCACACACCTTCTGTAAAATACAGATGTAATAAGCACACACCTATTACATACTATAATTAGCCCACTTTCAACTCTTTGAACAATGGCATCTGACCCAAAGATACACATTCATCAAGCAGAGAATGAGGGATGAGAAATAGAAAGCAGCATAAAAGAAAGAGATGACACGAGACAGTGGCAGGTAGACAGAGAAAGTTGCATGTGTGTCACGGAGATTATTGCTATCATGCAGATAGACAGCATCAGAAAATTTGTACTTGCTATAATCATCCTTGTTTGTGTGTTAGTTCAGTGTTAGACTTCTGAATTTCGGTTCTGAGCGTTTTTGGTTTAACATGTGTTTATGTAAAAGATTCACTCATCCATGCATCTCAGTGGAAGGCCTCTACTCTATATGGTTCAGTGATTTGTTCACCATGTTGTGCTAGAATGCTTACCCAAGGACTATGTCTAGAGTGTGTTAAGGATTGTCTGCATCTTATCCCAGGGTAGCTCAAGAGTGTGTGTTTGGGTATGTCTGTTAGTGTTAGGGATTGTGGATGCAGCAATATTGAATTACATTCGTAGTGAAATAAATCCAATGCAAAAATAACCTTATTGTTAATATTCAGTGGAATCATATTACAGTGTGCATATACTGTTCATGTGCCATTAACCCACATTAAGCCCATATACATCAATATCTCATTTTTACATTTGCTGGTTGAATTTTGCATTTTTTTTTAAATTTAGGATATACAAAATCCAGTTAACTAGCATCCATACTAATGTCCAAATGGCATTGAGGACATTCGGATCATTTCCTTACAATATTTTTAGTCAGTCAAAAGCACAATATCATTAAAGAAAAAGAAAGAAAATGAAGAGAGAATTTCTTCTTCCTATGAGCTTCGAGATTTGGAAGATATCAAATATTTCATAGGGGTGAGTGCGTTCAGGCAACAGGGTTGAGTGAATGTTGGACGCAAAATGGACTTTTTTTATTTAATGTTTCCAACAGTATGAGATGTTAATATATTTACACATGACCACAAAAAATACTTTTTCTGCTGTAGATTTTTTCCCCCAATTGTCGATTCACCCTTGTCTGCAGTCTATTTTGTTTTCTGCTTGAATGGGATGCCTTAGGTGTGTTTGTTCACCTGTTTTATTAGCCATTTTGCTATTGAAGTCTATAAATGGGGCAGAGTGGAAGAGAAGCGATTCAAGTAATGGAAACAATTAATAGAAAAGAGGCAGAAAAATAGAGTAGAATGTTAGGAAAGTCTGGCGTTCGAGGAAAAGTGGCTGCATGCTAATTGAGGGCTTATTATTAGAGGATTATGCGGTTGGGTTGGATTTGGTCGAACGCTGCACAGCTGTAGTTCCACTTTGTCGTGTACAGCTGTTACATCTGTCCTCATTCTACCACACACACATACACAGACACACAATGCCATCCAGCCAAGAAAAAAGGGAACAAGGAAAGGAATGTTAATGGGAAAAAGACTGCTTTGCTAAAACAAAATTGGCATGTTATAATCCTCTGTATTAAACATGACAATTGGAGTGCTTCTGTGTGATGGCAACAGATTATACTTTAGCAAACTAGATTGCAATGAAAAACATTTTAAACTCCAATCTGCTCAACCCAGCAGATGTTTTTGATTGTGTTTGTGTGAGTGTATAATATATATATTCATCTCGTAAATCTGGTCTTTCCAGACTTGAACCATAAGTTATTTTCAGGTTTTAGCACATTCCAGCTAAGAACTGAGGGAAATAAAACATGGATGCCTTTGGTTAGCAACAAGCTAGCCAGTTTATGTTACTGATCATGATACATTTTGATATATTCACTATATTCACTCAAAACAGCAAATTGTATTGCCAGTTTGACAGATTTAACCAACTAACCAACATCTGTGTTTACTGATCTTCAATAAATACCACTATAAATTCATTTATAGAAGTGAGGCGATATTTACAGTTTATGGCATGAGCCATCAACTGAATTCGGGGGTTGAGGAAACCTTCCCGACTTTCCAAGTGGAAATTCCAAATTGAGGTTGTTTTCTTTGTGTTTTGAGCTACAAACATTAATTGAATGCAGCATTAGTTCTTGCTTCATCTCTACCTAAAGAGAGTGATGCAGCAGCACTTTAGTGCTTTATTCTGTTCTCACCTCGAAGCTTCAACTTTCATGCAACTTTCGATGCTCATCATAGCATAAATTGCTAACTAGCCGAGGCTCTCTGCTTCCATATTGCATTGCATTCTCGTACTCTGAATCCAATGTTCGCACCAAAGTCTACACTACTTCTATGTCAGATTACTCATTAATGTGATGTTGCGTGTCATTGAAAAATGCCAGAAAATGAGAAAAGAAGCTCTTCCTGTTTTGTATTTAGGTGGTAACCACAAACAGCTGAAATTGTTCTCCTAATGACTATCATTGTGACCGCACTGTAGTACTGTCCCCCTGTGTCTTCAAACATGGGATTTTCCCTTTTGAGTTTGAGTTTTTTGTGTGTTGACATCTTTTTTGAAAAGTGCTTTCTGTGAATTTTGATGTTTTATTTATTTCCTCGTATCCCTCCTAATTAATTCCACATTAATTGCCCAAAACAGGTCCCATGGAAACAGAGATCATTTGCACATAAACATGAATAGACACAGAAAGTGTTAGATGTTAGATTAAGTGGGAGTAAATGAAAGGGACTGCGAGAACTGCTAACATCGGGGAAGACGCCGTGTCCACGGAGCTGTCTTTCTAATATTGAGTTGTACAGAGCGTGCTTTGCTCTCAGAGTTCCTATTAAAAGCCGACAACAGAGGCTTACTGCCTGTAGCGATCTATAAACACATTATTGATTCAGCTTTTGGATCTAAAAAGTGGCAGTTTGTTGTGAAAGTCTTTCCTGACTGGGTTTGGTCTAGCAGGACTCCACCTGTCTTTCTGTGGCCATTAAAATGATCCTATAATGTACAGTACATTCAGGAATTAGATTGTCAACAGGATGCTGTATTATCTGTAAATGCAGACAGTACATTCCTTTTAAATAATTGATTGTGATTTGAGGAGGGAGCGTAAAACTTGATGGCTTTTGTTTTGCATTACAAGACTGGAGAATATGAAAGAATTCACAGGATCCAAATACTTCCAAGGAGGCATTCAACAAATCTCCACGGAGCTAATAAAACAAACTTACTGCAGAGGTTTTTGCAACTCTCTGTTTCATATGCTCCATCTCTAGGTCCAAATTTAACTTCACGCCTTCTAGTGTTTAGTGGGAGCGATAGCGTGGGAATTCTGAGAAAGAGACATCTGCTCTGTCTGCTTTGGCTTCCTTGTCCTCCTCCGCTACAAGTCAAGATTTTGGCGAATCAGCATTTGTCCTTAAAAGCTTTATGATCATGATGGGGAGATGGAAATGAAACAGTGAATCAAGGACTAATGAATCAATGAAGGGCCAATCGATCTTACTGTTTACTACTGGGCACCAGTCTCTCTCTCTCTCTCTCTCTCTCTCTCTCTCTCTCCCTGTCTTTCTGCTGTCTGATTGATTCTCACTCCACTTGCTCTGCCTCACCTCCTGCTATATGTGCTGCAGATCTAGGTGAACCAGCTCATTCTAATCCCTTGAATACCTCTCCCCTTAGTACACCAACATTCTGCTTTTTATTTATTCCCAACTGGTTTGTCCAATATCTGGGCTCAAAATTGTTTTCGGTTTATAAAACACACTCCTTTCTGTAATCCAGCCTCTGCCTTGATGGTTGTCTGCTAAATTAAGCTGGACTGCCATGCTTGAAGGGATTTGGAAAGCAGCTGCCTTAAAAGCCACATCTTTCGAAGGTATCTGGTTTATTGGGCAACATTTGAGCTAAAAAAGAACCTTGGCAGGCATTTAGAAATCACATGTTGTTACCTTTAGTACATTAAAAAATCAACCAGACCATGTTTACTTAATAACAGCTAGCTGGCTAACTGACTTCTGGAACTCTGTAATCACAAAGTAATGTTACATGTGTGGCAGTTTTTTTTGGGGGAAAAAACTTCACACTGAAATGTTCTGTTCTGAAATTGTTCTGAAAACTTTTACCTTTGATCTTTGCTGAAATATTTTTGTCTTTTAGATTTATCTCAGTCAAAATTAAGTTCGAGCATTTTAAAACCTGCATATATGGTGAACATTTTCCAACCCTGAAAAATGCCTGCTGAAAGTTTGATTGGCTGAGGTGGCCAGTTTTATTTAGTAACTTAATCACTATTAGAAAAACTCTTACAGAATAGGACAAAGATGTTGTCTATCAAATTTCAGCTGAGTCCAACTTACAGAGTCTGAGAAAGTTTTCTTTGAATTTAACCCTGCCCCTTATGGGTGACCATTCCACACGCTTCATATACTTACTCAGAACCATGTTCATGTTTGATTCAAGCAGTTCTGAGTATCATCTGAACAAACGAAGCTCTGCCCAAAAGGATTTATTAGCATGTGGTGGCCATATTATTTACAAATGTCAACATATTTTGAATTGAGGGTGAGTCTCTCGTGAGTTTTTTGATACAATTTTTTTTGGGGGGGTTGCCAAGAATCTTCAGATTACTAGGTCTAACATTTGAAGTAATAGTAAAAAGAAGAGGAGGAAGGGTAATGTACTTGCTCTGACTTATAAACTTCAAACTTCACTGGGATCTGTTATTAAGTCCTCTTTAATCTACCAGGCTGGAGTCTAACAGTGGTGACAAGCGACTTGATCCCAAGTGGCCATCCAGCTTCTCAAAAAATGTGATTACTGCAATGTGCTTGACCTTTAAGGAGGTATATGGTTGTGGAAACAAAATGCAGATTAGTGTATCACCTGCCCTGGGGAAGCCGAGAATCAAAAATAGCAAAGTGAATCATATTGCTTTTTCTCGGGTGACTTTTCAGCGCTACCTCTCAAAACATTTTGTTCTTTGACTTTAATCTGTTAAATGAAGTTTCTTAGCCAGGGCAGGCACATTACACACATATTTATGAGCAAATCGCTGTTCAGTCAAAGTGGCTTGTTATGGCTCAATACTGATATGATTATGAGATGCTTACAGCAGTATTAATGTCACCAGAGACAGGAAAGTGTGTGTGTAGTGTCCTGTAGTGTAGTGTAGTGATGGACCATTGAACATTCATAGTTTTGGCATCCAAAGTCAAATTGTTTTGGGTTTTTGTAGAAATCAGTGTATTAGTACCACCAATGATTGTACGAAAAATACACGACGAATGGTATGAAGAAGCGAAATCTTCAGATCTTCTAGAATTCATTTCTAGACAAGGTGTTTGTGCAAAACACTTGAAATTCTAAACTGCCATCTTAGAAAAGATGTAGCATGAGGAAGATCATGTAATCTATAAAATATAAAGTAATTACAAGGATTTTTACTGAAATACATCCTACCTGGATGCACTGACTTAATAAATCATCTGTCGTTTTACACCCGGAACAATTATGACCTAACTGAACTTTTTTTCTTTGAGAGTTGTTATAGTTAAAAAGGGAATGTGGTAGGTTGAATGACATTGAACTGAATAGTTCAATTGCATGCATATTTTTAACCACTTTTAACCATTGTATCCTTCCAGTTAATATATGTTATTTTAAAAAGGTGAAAAAAAAATGTTGGTACTGTTGATGCCCTCTGCGGGAGTGGAGTTGGAGAAGATACTGGATGAAAAGTGTCATTTCCAGGTCATTTTAGAAAGAAAAAAAAGAGCAGTGGAGAAGAACAAAAAGATAAAAAAAAACAGCATTTGGTACATATATTGAAGAAGGTGGTTGTCACTATTAATTCATTAATTAATTACAGTATTTTCCGCACTATAAGGCGCAGTCTCAATTACGGGGTCTATTTCTGTACTTGACCAATACATAAGGCGCACCGTGTTATAAGG
>JAFFST010020212.1:1778-33791 GCA_022414735.1 Noturus placidus | reverse complement strand
TGGTTTGGATTTTTTTCCACCTTTAATAATAAACACCTTCATTTACAAATTGCATTTTGTGTTTACTTGTGTTGTCCTTGACTATTGTTTAAATTGGTTTGATGTTCCGAAACACTTAAGTGTGACAAACATGCAAAGGAACAGGAAATGAGGAAGGGGGCAAACACTTTTTCACACCACTGTATATGTGTGTGTGTGTGTGTGTGTGTGTGTGTGTGTGTGTGTGTGTGTGTGTGTGTGTGTGTGTATGAGAGAGAAGGTCAATGATACATGTAAGCAATCAGGGTGGGTTCAGAAACATTAATCATGTGTCAGATGGAAGAGATGCAAGAACACGAAGCAAGAGCATGATTTTTGATGCACACCCACATACACCCATACTCAAAAATATACCAGTCATGGAAAGTGTCCCTTTCATTCAGACAAAGAATCTCCACATTTATCCAATGAGTCATTTGAAGACATATAAGGTACTGCTAGCTGCTTGGCATAATACACACAAAGTGAGTCATATGTGTTTGCAAATGAATAATAATTTTGAAATCAATATTTTAGTATGAAGTTAAGAAATTACTTCTGGACTCCCGTTCAAGTATGATTATGGAACACGAGTGACTCAGTGCTAGGTATGTGGTGTTTGTTACAATACGTTCAATGCAGTTTTATCTGTATACTGCTTAGACATTGTCACAAAAAAAAATCTATTCAACAAAATCACTAATTAGACAAATAGGTTTTGACTCAAAGATTGACACCATGTCTCCGTTCGAAACACTATCCGGAAAACTATTCCATTGCTTGGGGGTTTTGTAGGAAAAAGTGCTCCCCTGCTGTCATCTTTATTATTCTAGGTACTAATAAAGAACCTACTCCTGCTGATCGAAGCAGAAGCAGAGGATCACAATAGGAGAAAAGTATGATCAGGTACTAAGACTGGAAAACATTCAGTGCTTTATAGATCATTAGAAGTGTATTACAAGATTCAGTGTCTAATGTTCTTTAGACATTCCTTAACTTTTTTAAGCTGGTGTCATTAATGAATGATTGTGCTTGGAAGTAGCATATAAAGGAAAAATGTAGAATCTAGAGGTAGCATATATAGGAACATCAAACTTTACTTTTTATATGTATATAGAAGTCACCAGTTGCATTTACAAACGGATAACTGTTAATCATATACTGTATGACATGAGACAGGAAAGAGCCTTACTCCAAACCTTAACTCCAATAACATTTTTTTGTGATAGAAGTAGAGGATTACTTTGCTCCCAAAGGGCTAATAAACATAGCTTGGTTGGGATTTTGTGAATCTGTGGGCAGCAATTGTGCATGTGTTCATGTGAATATATGCCTGAGTTTGCCTGGATCTCCTAATTACTATAGTAGTTATGTCCAATTCTCCAATGTCCAAATTTAAGTTGCATGAAATAGAGCAGAAGTTCACTAGAAGTTGTTCATCCATTATCCTCATTGTACTCCAAAAACTTTCCACCCAAGTAGTTAATTTGGCCTGTTTGTTGTACACAGATGCAGTAATATCAGACAGCATCACTGGTCTGGCTAGGTACTGAATCTTCCTACTAGAGTACTATCCATTTTACCAGTGGAGCCACGTAGTCCAGCACAGTTCTCTGCAGATGTCCTGTGAGCATGACAAAGTTATTTACCCTGCCTCTGAAATAATAATAATAATAATAATAATAATAATAATTTATATAGCGCTTTTTTACAATGGTACATTGTCTCAAAGCAGCTTTACAGAAATATCATTTTTACATTTACAAGTGACTTACTAATGAGAGCACATTCACACACCAATGGTAGCAGAGCTTCCATGCAAGGTGGTAGCTTGCCATTGGGGGCAACTTAGGGTTCAGTGTCTTGCCCAAGGACACTTCGGCATGGGATCACCCGGGCCGGGATTCGAACCGCCAACCCCACGGTTAGTGGATTAGTGGACAACCCGCTCTACCAACTGAGCCACAGCCGCCATAAATAGAGGTGGAAGAGTATGGAAAATTTACTGTCTGACAACTGTGCATGGAATCTATTTGCTTTGTATTTCTATAGATAATGACATACAGTCTAATGCTGCATTTTTGCGGCAAATATGTCACACTGCCATTGATTATTTTCCTTTAACAGCACTCTCTGTCATGTTTAGTCTTTATGTAACACATTTTAAAGACTATGCCATACCTCATGAGGGCATTTGTCTTCCATTCTTCCATACAATCTCCCATTTCCATGGTCATACTATTATACCATCACATTGTTACACTAAAACTCTTTCCAGTTCCTGTCTGGATCTGGCTTGTTGGGAGTGTGAGAAAAACCTGATGGCTCTCTGGGCATCTCCAAACCGCATACTTAAAAATAAGCCCATTCCCGAGAGTAACAGTACAGGAAAAATATTATGTCAAATGGTAGCCTGATGTATTAGCATCATGGACTGAGTATCAGAGCTGTCTTCAGTACTGTCTTAATTTTATACTGCATGTATTTACCCTTCCTAAGTCTCTGGAACTCTTGCGTTCTTAAAAACCTTGAGACAAAACAACTGACAATTTCATATAATTCTTAAATAATATGTATTTATTTTAGCATCAGCACTGTTGGTAGTTGTGTAGTATCCAGTTAAATATACTAATGCAGCAAATTTTATCTAGTTAATCTAGTCTTGAATTCTTGAGCAACTCGACTCGATTCGTCCTTTGAGAGTTGATCTGAGCTACTGTTACCACCTTGACGATGATTATTTTTCAATAACTGCACATCCAAAAGTGTTTTGTTCCTCTTATACCATGCCAACTATTACAATTTTGAATTTATTAATGAATGGCACATCATTCTTTTTTGTTTATTATTTATTGCTGCATTTAAGCTTGTCATTTTACAGAGAAATTGTGAAATCATCCCGGAGACTTTCCACACATTGCCACTGGGGACTCCTTCCAAAAATGCTAAGTAAACGTCTGCGGAGAAAACTTTTTACTATAGAAACAATGATGTATAAGAATGAGTGTATGGTTTGGCTACTCTTACGCATAAAAAAATGGCTCCTGCTTCTGACCCAAGGGTTTTCTCCTAAGTCATAAAAAATGTGCTCAATATCAGTCAGTGTTAGGTTCCATTTTCTGCAGACCTTTCAAAATATTCCCATGGCTATCGGTGTAGACACTTCAGAAGAGCTGGAGAGTTGAGGTCAGTGCATTTTGAAGGGCAATAATTGCCTTGAGGAAAGATATGGAAGGATGCTCTTGATGTCAAAGTAGACAGACATGGTGAACACCGTCTGATTCAGACATCAGTGAGATCTAGTTTGGCACTTTATTTTTCTTGTCATGTAACCTTGGTACACTCTTGTGTACACTTTTATACTTGGTAGAATGAAAATGTGCCATCTCTCTATCTCAAGCATCAATCTTGGTGAAGAATTTTGGCTAAGAAGACAGAGACAGATTTTTGTCCCAGTCTACGAGACAATTCTGACAACCAGTACTGGCTGGCAGGGATATTAGATGGTCTCTAAAATCAAATATCTTTCAATAGATTCACGGTCAAGCACTGTATATTTGATGAGATGAGGTCTTATCAAAGGCCTCATGGCATTCAGTGTCTATTTCTGGTTCTCCAAAAGTCCAAGAGATGCCGACATTTGTAAACAACAAATAACCTGATGTGGATGCCAAAAATAAGGCCTGCTAGTCCATTTATACCAGCCTTCTCTGGTTGGCAACAACGTTTTGTTTGTGCCATTGTTGTGCTGTTCAGAGTTATACAGCACAGCACATGTTGTAGATATGGGTGAGCGTCTGTCTGATGGTCTCACAGTAACAGGTTTCATGTGTCCTCCTCTATGTTTTCGTTCAAGTCTAATCTTCCCATCTGGTGAGCCGTTATTGTGTCGGAGATGCAGGTCAGAGACTGGCCAGACTGTGTGAGTTTCATCACTGGGACGACTTTCTGAATCACTATGTTATAATCAGGAATGGCTTTATATATAATAATAATAATTAATAATCAATTTGTATAGCGCTTTTTTACAATGGTACATTGTCTCAAAGCAGCTTTACAGAGATATCATTTTTACATTTACAAGCGACTTACTAATGAGATCACATTCACACACCAATGGTAGCAGACCTGCCAGCTTGCCATTGGGGGCAACTTAGGGTTCAGTGTCTTGCCCAAGGACACTTCGGCATGTGGAGTCACCCGGGCCGGGATTCGAACCGCCAACCCCACGGTTAGTGGATTAGTGGACAACCCGCTCTACCAACTGAGCCACAGCCGCCCGTATATATACATGCTGAGATTTGTGAGCAGAGATATCAAGCAGAGAACAATACAAGTAATGCTACTATACAAGATCTATTAATTGAGTACTAGAAGAAGCAAAGTGCGCAGAGTAGAGGTGCAAGTTACTTTTTTTTTTTTTTTATGAATTGGTTAGGTGTTGACGGAAGAGGTGGGTCTTTAGCTGTTTCTTGAAGATGGTGAGTGAATCTGCAGTCCGGATTGAGGTTGGAAGTTCATTCCACCACTGAGGAACAGTTAGTGTGAAGGTTCTGGAAATGGGACCGTGAGCCATGCTGAGTAGGAACTACTAAATGTCGGTCGCTAATCAATCACAGATTGCGTGAGGGAACGTAAGCCTTCAGGAGAAAGTTGAGGTAGGAGGGTGCTGTTCCAGACAAGGTCTTGTAGGTGAGCATCAAGGCCTTGAATTTGATGCGGGCGGCTACAGCAAGCCAGTGGAGGGAGATGAAGAGGGGTGTGACATGGGTTCTCTTCAGCTGGTTGAAGACCAGGCGTGCTGTAGCATTCTGAATCATCTGCAGGGGTGTGATGGAGCTGGCTGGGAGGCCCCGAAAGTAGAGAGTTACAGTTGTCCATTTTGAGATAACAAGAGCCTGGACTAGTATCTGTGTAGCCTGTTCGGTGAGGTAGGGTCGGATTTTCTTGATGTTGAACAAGATGAATCTACAGGACCGAGCAGTTGTTGAGATGTGGTCTGTAAAGGTCAAGCTGTCATCAAGAGTCACCCCAAGGTTCCTGGCCGTCCTGGTTGGTTTGAGTGTGGTTGTGCCGAGCTGTACATTGAGGTTGTGGTTGATTGCGGGTCAGGCTGGGATGACGAGAAGCTCAGATTTTGCCAGGTTGAGTTTGCAGTGGTGTTCCCTCATCCAGGCTGAGATGTCCGACAGACAAGCAGAGATGCATGCAGAGACAGATGGATCATCAGGCTGCAAGGACAAATAGAGCTGGGTGTCATCAACATAGCAATGATATGAAAAGCCATGAAACTCAATCACCTGCCCTAGAGATGTCGTGTAGATAGAAAAGAGAATTGGACCCAGAACTGACCCCTGTGGAACGCCAGTGGTGAGTTGCTGAATTTCAGAAATACCTCCCATCCATGATATCTTGAAAGATCTGTCAGAGAGATAGGATTCTACCCAGAGCAGAACCTTTCCAGTGATGCCCAGGCTGGAGAGAGTTGACAGAAGGATCTGATGGTTCACAGTGTCGAAAGCAGCAGAGAGGTCAAGCAGGATGAGGACAGATGATCTAGAGGTTGCTCTTGCTAGTCGTAAGGCTTCAGTGACGGAAAGCAGAGAAATCTCCGTTGAAGACTAGATATAGTGATATAAAATTCACAAAGTCATTTACAAAGTTATCACAGTTTTGTCAGCATAGTAATTCATTAGAGTCATTAGTAGTTACTGAACAACTACTATGGTAACACATGATTATGCACTGCTAAGACAGTAAACAATTCATTAAAGATCTGAATTGTTTTTGACAACAATGGTCAAAACTTCAGTCCGTATTTTCTATCCCTGATTTTTTTTCACGGACACATCAACACAAGAAAAATCTGGCAACCACAACTAAACCCAAATAATTTGCCTAAACCGGAGTCTTTCCATCCATCCTTCCATCTTCTATACCGCTTATCCTTTTCTTCAGGGTCATGGGGATCCTGTAGCCTATCCCAGAGAGCATGGGGCACAAGGCAGGGTACACCCTGGACAGGGTGCCAATCCATCGCAGGGCAGGGTAACCGGATTCTGAATACCTGCAAATTTTCCCATATAAATATTTACAGAATTTTCTGACTTAAAAAGTAGCATGCGTATCATATCCATTTCATCTGGTGTCACAGTGAAAAAAACAAGGCTGTATAAATATGATAACTATAAAACTTTTTTTGACATGCCAATTTGATCCCAGCAGGCTGTATAGTGTGTATTGTTTTTGTGTCTTTGCCATGCACATTCGCTCTTTTGTGCAAATAGCGGTGTCTTATCTAATTTGGTAAGCCAACCTTGAACCCAGCAGGGTGTTTACATGTGTGTGTATGGTGTCGAGATTATGAGTGTTGTTGTGTGAGGAAAGGCAGGAGGTAAATGCTAATGGATATTGAGGCTGCGGTGGAATATGACTGCCTCATCAGTCACTGGTGCTAGCATGAATGCACTGCATTTGTATAAACGTCCAAGTTAATGATTACAACCAGCCTTAAAGGATAACTTCACGTTGAAAATATTAGGCTAATGGCGATCGAAAATCATGCAGAACAGTTCTTATGATATCACATAAAAAAAAACTTCCACCCTTCTATTGATCTTTATAATTATGTTGTGATATTCAATGACTGAAGAGAGTGATACAGTAGATATTTTTAGACTTGGGATCCACTTAAATGGGATTGGATCACAATTGAGAACACAGCTGTGTTAGCAATTGCTTAGACAATGACGCCTGCCAGCATGAGCAAACAGATATAAATTATCCATCATAATGTAGTTTTGAAATACATTAGGTATATGATTGTTCTAGCTGATTCATTTCCTGACACATTTGGAAATAAATTTGCCACGTGCAATGCAAAACATATTAGCAATGTGGGACGTCAGATGCGAAAAGTGCTGAATCATGACACACTGCTCATCATTTACCCACAATCCTCCTGTAGCTTTCTCTGTAACGTTTGATTAGCCCCCGTTTGCTGAGGCCGTTGGTACTGTAGCATGAGTGAGCATAGAAGGCACATGGTAACTGATTCAAGCCAGATGGGTTACACCAGTATCATTTGGAAGAACTGGCACCATTGGTAAATGTTATCTATTATTCAAAACCTCTGTCAGTTGGAGTGGAAGAGTCTTCAGTGAGATGTGGAGTGACAGGCAAATACTATCCTTGTTGCACGCATAGACACACACATTGAATTATTTTGTACTACAAAGCTTTGACTAAAGTTGTGAAATGCTTGACAAAGCTTCACTGGTACCATGCAGCACTTCAGGCCACGTGACACTGCAATAAACCTACAAAAATATTCATAACAAAGTTATTCCACTAGCCAAGTGGTCCCTGGTTCGATCCTGAGCTTAGGTTACTGTCTGAGTGGAGTTTCACATGTTCTCTCTGTCTCTATGTGGTTTCCTCCCACCTCCCAAAAAAACAGATGGATTACTAGGCATAGTTGCCCATACGTGTGAATGAGTGTGTGTTCTTGAGTTGTACTGGCATTCTATTCAGGGTCTATTCCTGTTCCTGGGATATACCCCAGATCCACCATGATCCTGACCAGGATGAATAGTTTACTTAAGATGAATAAATGAACAAATGAAAGAATGAACAAAGATCCCAATAGGCAGTTGTTATACCCCTAAACCTAACTCCTAACCAGTTTTCAGTTATTCTTATCCTTGTGGGAACATTTGGCTGGTACCCACGTGAGGAACTGCTTTATTTACACAACCTGAAGTTTTATTTACACAACTAAAAGAGCCAATATGCCCACAGCATTCCCACACAGACATAATATCTAAAATGGGACGGCCCAACAGTACATCCATTGCTAAATAATGAATACAATGTGATCTTCAATTGAGTAGGATGCATGCAAAACTGTGGACGTTCAGCACAAACTAATATCTCTCTCTCTCTCTCTCTCTCTCTCTCTCTCTCTCTCCTTCTTCTTCTTTAGCTGAGCCCCTGCCTCTGATGGACCTGTGTAGGAGAGCAGCGCGTCTAGCTCTGGGCCGTGACCGATTGCAGCAGATTGAGACTTTGCCTTTACCCCAGTCTCTAAAAAATTACCTCCAATACCAATGATGTGGACAGATCCGGGCAACACACACAGGCTCACCAAGCGCAAGCCTCCAGATGCAGAAACTCTAGCGCCAACAACAGGACAAATGTTTACACTGTAATCAGAGGCTACTACCAGAGATGTTCTGTTCCTTCCTTTTCCTTCCATTTTTTTTTTTTTACGTTTTAACTTTCTGTATTTTGGATGGTATATAGAGGTGGACTGTGAATTGGAGTGTTAGGATGCCGTAGCGCCCTCCAATGTTAGTGTCTCCATGAATGTTAGGGCTTGGCATAAACGACTTTGTTAAACGACTTTGGGAATGCTGATATCGAGGCTTAAACATTCCAGGAGGAAACCAAGCACCTTAGAGCACAGACTCTGGAGCTGGAGCTGAAGCGGTATCCGGTTTCAAGCAAGTCTTACCCGTGCACAAGGGCGACCTCTCAGTACCTACATTAAGACCTGATTAATGCGACAGTGCACTGAAATAGCACAAACACTCCAACAAACATTTTCCCTCTTAATCTAATTTGAGTTACTTTTCTATTTCTGAGTGTGTACCTTAATTTTAAGGTGAGTGTGAATCCCCCAAAAGTTTGACTATTATGATACTGTTATGATCCTGTAACAAATTTAGTGCTATGTTTTATTTTATTTATCTGGATGTAATTCCTTTTGAATTGAATATGACACTGTGCATACTAGCACAAGGACATGATAAATCCATCCCAAATGGCTTTTTATTTGAAACCAGGATGCTGCTCCTTTTTTCTATTATTATTATTATTATTATTATTATTATTATTATTATTATTATTATTATTATTATTATTATTGATGCTGGTTTGTCTGTGTGATCAAACTGGAGATCTGCAGTAAACAGTGGAATGTAAGGACACTGCTAAACATTAGTATATTTAAAATGTGAATAAACTCCAAGTGAATGAGAACAGCATTGCCATTTTTATTTTGGAATTGTTGCTGTGAATGTGTGTGTGGAGGAAAAAGGCATTGCATAAATCTATTTACAGCAAAACTACATTCTAGAATTAGAGATTTTGTCATCTCTCTTCATGAGAAAAAAATAAGATGCAGCCTCAGTAATAATAACACAAATTTAAGATGCTTAGCGTAGATATTAATCTGTAATGAAGTTTCAGATAATTCCACTGACACGAGGGTTTCTTAAATAAGTGCAGTGATGACAGAACGTGACTCAGAGCTTTCATCGAATATAATTATTTCCTTTTCCGTGCCACAGTACTGAATAATACCTTCCTTTCATATCTTAGCCAGAACACTTGGAATAAAGCAAAATAATGTCTGTTTCTGGATGTGATCACAAATAAATATTTCATATAAACAGCAAAATATACATTACAATACATATTACACTTGTGCTGTGGTGTAATCTTTCTTCAAATGATGGTGAAGTCTCCCTATGGGGCTAAACAAATGTGAAAGCAGACGTTGACTTAATGAGTCTGAAGGCGTTTATAGGAACGTATCATTGAATTACATACTGCCTTTTTTGAAGCAAAAAAAAAAAAAAAAATCACCATATAAATATTGTATTTGTAATTAAGTTGAATTATTATTTTTTTTTTATAATACAGTATAATATAATATAGTGTGGCATCACTGAATATATATTATAAACATTACATTGTAATGTAATAAACACTCAAATAACAATAAAAACATGACCAAACATGTGTCACGCCTCGTCCAGCAGAGGGCGCCACTATACGGACTTTACCCGGTCACGTGATCATCCTACGTAGATGCAGGCCGGAAGTGTGACAGGTGTTTTCAGTTTGTTTTGTAATCTAGAGGGTTATTTAAGTTCTTGGATTTTGGCACTAAGTTGCGCGTTATTGTTTTGTGTCACCCGAAGGGATCGGGCACGTTTGGACTGTTTGAATAGATCGGTTTGTTTTGGAAAGGTCTTGGTTTATGTTTCTTGTTTGTTTATATTATATTAAAATAAAGTCTCTTGCGAATACTTCCTGCCTCTTCCTCCTGCCGTGACAACATGATAACGGACAAAAGATGGTCTTCAAAGGATTTTTACATGAGCAAATGAGTACACGTGTTTGCCGTGATGCATTTTGGGGCATTTCTACTGAAAAAGTGTAAAATACAGGTGCAGTGTTTATGTACAAAGATTCATATAATACCTACACTGATATGGAAGTCTCTTCAGGAATAACTACTGCATGTACAGTATAAATGAGTTCCACTGAAAGGCAGGTATTAAGTAAGGAATAAAACATGACAGGGTGTGGTGTTGTTGCTTATGCTAGATGCAGAAAACAAGCCTTAGTCACTGGTCACAGTGTGGGAAATAAGCACTGAACAAACTTCTTTTCCACTAGGGTTTCCTGCTTTTCCAGGACATTAACCATTGACTGTTTCCACTGGACATGTTTGCATGTGTGAAAACAGAGAGACAGACAGAGAAAGAGAGACAGAGAGGGGCACTCATACACCGCTGTGGGACCTTTGTGACTATAGTGTGAAAAGAGCGAGGCATCTTTCTTGCACTTCCTCCTCTCCGCTGGGAAAAAGTGGCGTGTCAGAGTGAACAGAGATATAAATAGTGAGATGCCTACAGCAGCATTCGGACTGGGAGGTCCTCAGTGTCAGACGTGACCTCATGACCTCCAGAATGCAATGCAGGTGCATCCTGGATTCAATAAACTTCTGAGAACTGTTTCTTCAGGAAGATGACGTTAATAGATGTTATAAACAGTCGTGATGGTTGGTTGTGATATTAAATGGAAGGCTAAAATCTATCAATAACAAAACTTTTAATTAGATTTCATTCGTGGCATAATAAAAATATATATATATGCAAACTAATAAAATGTGATTTTTATTTATTGATCACAAACATGATAGAGCAGAGTCAAGAGACTCTCTGAAGTCCTCTTCTTGAATAAGGGATTACTAAGGATTTATACTGAATGTAGAAATTTTGTGTTGTTGTCAAAAACGTGGATATGTACAGACATAAAGAGAGATAAGCGACAATAATATGTGCAAACAGTCTGTCTTTCTCTCTCTCTGAGTGAATACGGCATTCCTCATCCCTCAATTCTGCTGCTGTTCCCACCATATCTACTTCCTGTTTGGCTGATTTTTCATTCTCTATCTTCCTTCAACTCCAGAATGCCTAATAAGAGTCCATTCAGTCCTGAGGATTCACATATAGACCTATAATCAACACCAGATCTTGAAGAATCCCCACAAAGCACAGAGAACAAGCTTTAACAACAATGTTAGGGAAGGAATTAAGTCAGAGATTTAAAAAAATCATTTTTGTATAGCACTTTTTAAAATGCACAAAAAGCTTTACAGAAATAAATACATTTAGGATATACTTTTAAAAGTATGAATTTATCCCAACGAAAAACTGCCTGAGATGATACGAGGAAGAAAACTTGAGAGGAACCAGACTCAAAAGGGAACCCATCCTCATCTGGGCAACACCGGATAGTGCAATTGTAAATAATTCCCTTCTATAGATAGATGAAACTAACAAGCAATGCTTACCACAACTAGACAAACACAGCTGTTTCAAGCTATATTTTGAGAAACAACCACAAAAAAGGGAAAATACATAACGGATACTAAGTTAAACACTAAGTATGAGCCTTAAATGCTTTAAGTTTTAGCATGGTGTGCAAGGTGACACACAAATTAAATGTCTCGCCATGATACATATTCATATGATGAAGAATTATGCCAACATTATCACAAAAAAGGGAGACGGGGTTGAGGGACATGGCAGTTGTGGCTGGCTCTGTTCTTGTTCAACGTTCTAAACTTTGGAGTTCTTTCAAAAGCTCTTACACGAAGCTGATGAAACTCATTCTACTGCGTCTTTAACTCTAGATCCAGCACTTTTAATGAAGCCCCAAGTGTTTATTAATTGCTAATCTTTCAATATTGTTCATATTGGTATTTCCTTCCTGTCTGACCTGGTTCGGAATAGAGCACAGCTCATTCTCCCATTAGAAACTTAGAACCAGTCGTCATTTCACAAAAAACTTTTCCTCACCAACATGGGAGTTTCTGGAGCTGTCAACCTTGTTGTCTTTTTTTCAAGGTCTCTCTCTCTCTCTCCTTGTTCATTCCTTCTCTCATGATTTGTCATACATGTGATGATAGATTTCATTAACCCTCTTCCACCTCTAAATGAGACCTAATTAAAGGAAACACAGTGGAAATGACCAGATGAACAATATGCCTACCATGTATTACTTTTTGTTGACAACATTAATAAGCCATGGCAAAGAGCTAAGTACAGAGTTGCTGGTGTAGAAATACAGTATCTCACAAAAGTGAGTACACCCCTCACATTTTTGTAAATACTTAATTATATATTTTAAAGTGACAACACTGAAGAAATGACATTTTGGAATGACACAGGTTGCCACTGGAGTCCTCATCCACTCATCCATGAGGACATCACGGAGCCGGTAGATGTTACAGAGCTTGTGCTGCTCCACCATCCATTTGAGGATGCCCCACAAATGCTCAATATGGTTATGTCTGGAGACATGTTTGGCCAGTCCATCACCTTCACCCTCAGCTTCTTTAGTGTGCTTGGGGTCGTTATCATGCTGGAATACTGCCCTGCGTCGCAGTCTCTGAAGGGAGGTGAGCATGCTCTGCTGCAGTATGT
Organism: Noturus placidus; assembly: GCA_022414735.1. Lineage (NCBI taxonomy): Eukaryota > Metazoa > Chordata > Actinopteri > Siluriformes > Ictaluridae > Noturus > Noturus placidus. The sequence continues at coordinate 20,988 of JAFFST010020212.1, read as the reverse complement.
CACAGTACATGTTGGCATTCATGATTCCCTCAATGAACTGTAGCTCCCCAGTGCCGGCAGCACTCATGCAGCCCCAGACCATGACACTTCCACCACCATGCTTGACTGTAGGCAAGACACACTTGTCTTTGTACTCCTCACCTGGTTGCCACCACACATGCTTGACGCCATCTGAACCAAATAAGGTTATCTTGGTCTCATCAGACCCCAGGACATGGTTCCAGTAATCCATGTCCTTAGTCTGCTTGTCTTCAGCAAACGGTTTTTGGGCTTTCTTGTGCATCATCTTTAGAAGAAGCTTCCTTCTGGGACGACAGCCATGCAGACCAATTTGATGCAATATGACGCTGTGCACGTACACTCAACTTCTTTAGTCTAGGCAATCTTCTTATAGCCTAGGCCATCTTTATGTAGAACAACAATTCTTTTTTTCAGATCCTCAGAGAGTTCTTTGCCCTGAGGTGCCATGTTGAACTTCCAGTGACCAATATGAGGGAGTGTGAGAGCGATGACACCAAATTTAACACACCTCCTCCCCATTCACACCAAGACCATGTTACACTAACAAGTCACATGACACCGAGGAGGGAAAATGGCTAATTTTCGGCCCAATTTGGACATTTTCACTTAGGGGTGTACTCACTTTTGTTGCCAGCGGTTTAGACGTTAATGTCTGTGTGTTGAGTTATTTTAAGAGGACAGTAAATTTACACTGTTACACAAGCTGTACACTCACTACTTTACATTGTAGCAATGTGTCATTTCTTCAGTGTTGTCACATTAAAAGATATCATCAAATATTTACAAAAATGTGAGGAGTGTTCTTACTTTTGTGCGATACTGTATAACGAGCATGCTGAAAACTGAAAAAAAAAATGCAAAATCATGTTGAAGATTTTGCTTTAATTCATGGAGATATCAAGGACCCTCTGATTCACGTGAATTTAAATAAATGTGGGGTAATATCCCAACCATGGGTGACAGCGGAGGCAGGTAACATAAGGTTGTAGTTTAATGAATCATGGCCAGGCCAAGTACATTACGCAAACAACTTAGAACAAAACAAATAATTCCACACACCCTAAACTTGGCTCACTGTTTTTGCTTCTTTTAAGCTCTACTAACCCAGTCTTTCAAAATTAACTTTGGGATTTTTGTGTTACATGGCATACAAGTTCAAAGATCACGGATTTCAATGCTTTATTTCTAAAAACAGGAAAAATGATCTGTCTTGCCAATAGAACAGCAGAAGCCTGAAATGAGCTAAATTAGAATGAGAAAAACAAGAGTAAAGAGTGGTTGGAGGTGACAGGAAGTCTACATTAAATCAAATAACCGCTCTTTACAATCATGGTAAAAAAATAATTAACATATTAAATATTAATATATGACCAAAATTTCTTATGGAAAGCGTTATCTAATAATACGTAGATTACTTCATACAGAAGGTGTGCAGGCCATTTAAAATACAAACATCACTGCAATTTCACTAGTGACCAGCAGAGGGCAACACTGCATCAGAGAATGACTTGTATGCAAAGCTGTGGGAAATGAGTTCCACATTGTGTCCAGTACATAATGAATCCCTTTAAAATTCAAAACAAAGCAAGAATAATGTTTATTACAGTTATCATCTGTAGCAGGGTTGGAATCAAACTGTTTTATTATGATACATCCCAAACTAAAAAAAACAATTGTGAGGTGCCTTGCACCTTCAGGGTTGGGAGTTCGAATCCTGCCTCTACCCTGTGTGTGCAGAGTTTGCATGTTTGCGTGTTCTTCAGGGGTTTCTTCTGGGTATTCTAGTTTCCTACCCCAGTGCAAAGACATGTGTTGTAGGCTAACTGGCATTTCCAAATTGTACATAGTGTGTGCAATTGTGCTCTGCGATGAGTGTCTCCAACCTTGTTCCCTGGGTTCCCGAGATAGGCGCCAGGCTCCTCGCAACCCTGTTTAGGATAAGTTGTATGAAAAAATGGGTGGAGGGATGGATATTATGATGTGATAATCATAAGCAACAATGTTATAATAAGTCCAGTGCGCTCTTAACAATGGCATAACATAATAATATGCATGTTCTTTAAGTCTTTTGGCAAGATGCATTTTTTTTTCTTCTAAAACATTACACAGTGAAACACATAGTATCACAGGTATGATGAACAGGAGTCTTTCTTTTTTCTTAAATTTGTAAACTTCATTGATGAGTTTCAGTGAAATGACTTCTTTTGAAGTCAAATCCAACATACATGGTTGCATAATCTTAGTTTACATACCAGCGCATACCTTTGTTGTTATTTAGAGAGCTGTCTTATTGAGAGAGTTGTTATTTAGAGACCTTTTTGGGCCTCCTACTACTAGCGTGATCAATTCATGGTTATTCTGTGAGATCATGGCATCCCACTCCAACTCTTTAGTCTCTCCATCCTTTTTCTGTCCTCCAGAGGGCCCAGTAACACTGTATAAGATATACAGGGTCAGCGCTTAAACAATTCATGACAGTATTTCTAATATGGGTGTGACCAATCTGTATCGGTATTCTGACTTAACCTTCAAGTTTGTGTTGCCTAAAACAGTATTTGTCATTGCCACTAAATTACCAGAATCACTGAAAAACAATGGGGGGAAAACAGAGGTGGATCTGTCAGCAAGGTGTGTTAATTCTGCATCTGACAGTTCCTCAACCGTGGCTAACTTATCACTCAAGTTATAATAATTCATAATTGATCTCAACTAGATGTGTGTATGACTGTGTTTTTTCTTTTCTTTTTAATCCCATTGTATGAGCGAGGGTGTGATCAAGCATCGGCTATGGACAGAGAGGGGTGTTGGACCAGAAGATAACACGTGATGATTCTTACCTGTGTTTTATTAACCCAAGTTTGTATCCTTAGGGTTAGGATTAGAGAGAGAGAGAGAGAGAGAGAGAGAGAGAGAGAGCAGCATAGAGCCATGGGTGTGTGCGTGTATGTGTGTAGAGAGAGAGATAATCGTTGAAAAGCAAAAGTAAAAAAAAAAAAAATGTTGATTCTATGTTGATTCTGTATTGATATATCTTGTTGTACTCTGAAAAGTGTATGAGAATCAATAAAAAATTGTTATTAAAAAAAATAATAATTTTTTTTAAGCAACACTTGACAAGCAAAAGTATTAGACTAAATAAATAAAAAGCTGTTTGAGTTGTCCCAAGACTGCCTCCCGTTTCCTCATTTCCCATCAAACCGAAGAGAATTGTTATACCCACTGACTTCATTTTTGTCTGTTGCAGTCCGTGATATATTCTAACAAATTTAGTTGGTCCTGTTTCCCAAAGTATAAACAAGGTAATAGTCTAATTTCAACCAACACAACCCTGATCAGGCAGTTACTAAGGATACTGTGAATCTATGTTAATTAACATAATCTTTGTTTATCCCGCGATCTTCATATCTGACTATTCACTCGTGGCCACATTAAAGTGTAAACTTGCTTCTCATGCAACTGAATAGTGTGACCCTATTCATATCTGTTTTTGTATCTGTTTAGAACAAATTAGCTGTTTATTCCATCCATCCATCTTCAACCGCTTACTCCTTTTCAGGGTCACGGGGGAACCTGGAGCCTCTCCCAGGGAGCATCGGGCACAAGGCGGGGTACACCCTGGACAGGGTGCCAGTCCATCGCAGGGCACAATCACATACACACTCACACACATTCATACACTACGGACACTTTAGACACGCCAATCAGCCTAACATGCATGTCTTTGGACTGGGGGAGGAAACCCGAGTACCCGGAGGAAACCCCCGACACACGGGGAGAGCATGCAAACTCCGCTCACACATGGCCCTGGCGAACCCTGGAGGTGTGAGGCGGACGTGCTAACCACTAAGCCACCGTGTGCCCCAGCTGTTTATTTAAAATAATGAATTTATTTTCTGTTGCATCCCTAACTTCTAACATTACACATGGTCTAACATAGAGGTTCTCAACAAAACTTGGAAACAGACCTCATGTGGGAAAAAAAAAGTTTTAATATGTTTGATTAAGACCTCCAGCCTTAGGCTGCCTTGGAAAGTGTAAATAACAGGTGTCAGATAAGAACTTTGGGCAGAGTCTTTCCAATTAGTGGGCCATCTGGAGCCCGTCTCAGTTTATGACTCCCTCTTGACCTTATGTCATCTTGTCTCTTTCTGGAGTGGCTAGAAGTCAAAAAGTTATTTCGGGCTTGGAGAGTTCATGTGGTTTGTCTGAAGCAGTCATATCTCTTTGATTGTCATGGCAAAGACTGTGAATACTTATGTACATGTGCTTTTTTATTTTTAATAAATTTGCAAAGATTTCAAACAAACTTCTTTCATGTTGTCATTATGGGGTATTGTTTGTAGAACTTTGAGGAGAATAATGAATTTAATCCAGGTTGGAAAAAGGCTGTAATATAACAAAATGTGGGAAAAAAGAAGCCCTGTGAATACTTTCCGGATGTATCGTAGTTCCATTTTCATCCAACTTTGTCGATTATGTATAAAGTAATAATTTAGAAATGTCCCCCATAGACCATCTCAATCAAGCATTAACAGAGTTTTAACAAAAATAAATTATTTAATGTTTCTCGTACAGTACAAAAAATGTTTGTCTGAAATTACCAATGGTTTGATGTAACAGGTGCATGCTTTGCTGAAAAACTATGATGATTGTCTAGACATTCCTCAAAACAAAAGCCAAATTGAGCTCATGTCTAATTTAGCTGTCCATAACAATTACTATGCAATTCTAAGTAAAGAAATACAAGCATGTAAGGAGGACCACAATTACTATGTCCTCTGCCTGTCCACAGTTGACGTCAGGGGAATATTATCCAAAGTCACTCCATGTAATTGGCCCTGTCCACATACATGGCTTTGTGCTCAGGGATGTTTGCAGACTGTCCTTGCTGACTGTCTCCCTTCTCAAACATTCCGATGGCAATGAAAAGCTTACTGTACACTCTTGGTTATTACCACATTATGCCACTCTTATTGTCATGAAATGCTTTGAAAGGCTAGTTTTGAGGTACAGTGCCTTGCAGAAGTATTCACTTCAAGTTTGAGATATGCCTCTATCAGCCTTGCACATCTGGATCCTGATGTCTCTGCCAATTCTTCTTGGCAAATTGCAGACGTTTTGTCAAATTGGATGCATCCTTGGTTGCCACAGATTCTCAAACAAACTGAGGTCTGGTCTTTGACTGGGCTATTCAGACACAATCAGGTTTTAAACCACTAGAGTGTAGCTTTGGCAGTATGCTTAGGGTCATGTTCCTGTTGGAGGGTAAACTTCCATTCCATCCTTCAGTCTCTTGGACTGGAAGAGGTTTTGTTCTAAGTTCATAACAGTTACCACCCGGTCTAGGTCGGGCCTCAACATACAATAAAAAAAAAAAAGGAAAGGGTTGGCGAGACCAAAATTGCGTTTGTTTTGTTTATTCTCCAAACGGAGCACCTTTTATATATATACACAGTGGTTTCACTCTTCAGAAGCCGGCCAGACCAAAATAATAAACAATAATACCCTCTAACTTTACCACAAGAAAACTAACTAAACTACAAGAAAAGAAAACAAAACTACACCGTCTTCCCTCATCCCCTAGCTAACCCAAAACCAGGAGAAAAGAAGAATCAACACAAATGGCGCCGACTTCCTATAAACCAATCTTAACTGTGCACTATTTACAGAGGTGACGATTAGTGTGTTAATTAACAAAATAATATATACATATATACACCAGTGTTTCACACAAATCGTAATGGGGCAGAGTATAAACAAAGTCAAATAAGGCATAGGGTCACACACAGGCAAAATAGTCATACACAGGAGAAAAGCACTTCTCTCTATACACAACGCAGTGGCAATGATCTGCCCTGGGATGGAGATTGATGAGTCTTAAGTACACTTCCGGAAACGTGCAGGCAACCAATCCTGTCGCACAAGGCCGGAGTAGGTGTGGACAAGACATGATCATCCACTAGCAATCTGGAACGTACGCATGCAGTAGGTGGGGCCTGGAGAATAGGGAGGAGACATAAGAAACCCATCACACCACCGACATAGACACACAAATTGCACATAGAGCAAACAGAAATACATTGGATAACATAACATAAGACTGCCCTGTATTTTCCTCCATCAATCATGCCTTCAACCCTGACCAGGTTCCCATTCCCTTCTGATGAAAAGCATCCTCACAGTAATGCATAATGCTTCCACCAGCATGCTTCACTGGAGAGTTTAAGTTCTCAAGGTGATTAGCAGTGTTCGGTTTTTGGGCAATGTCATAATGTTAAAAAACTTTTTTCTTGTCTCTTGCCTTTTGCCAATGCCAAATGGATTTCATATGGGATTTTTTTGAGTAATAAATAAACATTTAGTTGTTTGTTGGACTAATGCTCTTCTTACCCAGTCATTGCCTTTTGGTGGATCCACTGATCTAGACATCCATCCATCCATCCTAGACATGGTCGAGCTATATTCTTTCCATTTTCCTAAATACTGGATTTAATGGTGCTCCATGGTATGTTCAAAGTTTGGGGTATTTTTCCTAACCAAACCCGAATTGAGCTTTTTTTCCAGAAATTTTTTTGATAGCACTTGGTTTTCATGAACCTTTTTTTGTTTAGGTATGTTCTCTAACAAAACTTTGGAGCTTTCCAGTGGCACTTTTATTGCACTCAGGGCATATCCAATAACTAATAACTAATTATATAACTTCTGATGGCAACTGGTTGGGCCTGAACTAGTTTAGGGGTTTCATGTAATTATGCCATCGCAACGATTACATTTTGTTAAAAATTTTGCAAACTATACAGATTTGTCCCACACAGACAAACAGTCTGGGAGGAGTTTGAAGTTTATAGGAGGAGTTTTTCAGAAAATTCATAATGGCACAACAAATCTACTCAGGTGGAAACTGAAACCGTGGTATGCTTTCGACTTGGTACGAGCCAAAGAATAAGAGGAAAAACACATTTTGTTTCAGTTGTCACATTCTTTCTCTCTGTTTTTTTATCCATCTGCTGTTTTTATTTTCATTAAAGTGACCAATGAGATAAGAGAAGAGCACCGGTAAGTTAACAGTCACAAACGTCTATATACGGCGCTCAATGGTGATGATGACCTGCGAGGTAACGGTTAAGCTAGAATGGCGGAGGTTCCATGAAAGAAGGCAAAAAAATAAATTTTTTAATACAATCCAGAAAGGGTCAAGACGATTATTTTTACCTTGGTGAAGGATAGAAAGTGTGTGTTTATGTTGTGCCACCAAAAACAAGCACTATGTAAAAGAGGAAATCTGAGACACCACAACACCAACCAAATGAAATTTAAAGACAGCTACCCGCCAAAGAGCACAATCCATACTAGGAAAGTTGACGAGCTGAAATTTGAGTAGAAGACCCAGAAATCACTTTTTACAGAATCTGATGCTCAAAATAAGACTGCTACTGAAGCATTTGGTGTAGGTCAATTTTTGGCTAAAAGCAAAAAGCCTTTTACAGATGGTGAGTTATTTATTACTTCAGAGACGATTTTCAAGGATATACAAAACAAAGAAGAAGAAGAAACATTGATTTGTCACATATACATTACAGCAAAGTGAAATTCTTTTTTCACATATTCCAGCTTGTTAGGAATTTTGGGTCAGAGGGCAGGGTACAGCACCCCTGGAGCAGAGAGGGTCAAAGGCTTTGCTCTAGGACCCAACAGTGGCAGCTTGGCGGTGCTGGGGCTTTAAACCCTGACCTTCTGATCACTAATCCATAATCATTGAGCCACTACTGCCAACATATAAACCGCTTGGTCCTGTATCAGTGACAGGGAGGGTCGAGTCACTGTCAGAGGACATGGATCGACAAGTGTTAAAGGACTTGTCACTCTGTCAATATTTTTCAATAAAGTTTGAGGAATCTCTGGATATAATGGATACAGCTCTGCTTGTTGTTTTTGTCAGAATGACTTTCCAGGATTCTACAACAAAGGGGGACTTCCTGACTCTTTTGCACTTAAAGGAGAGAACGAGCAGTAAGGATATTTACAATGAGTTTACAATGAGAAAATTATATCCCCATTCATAAACTGGTAGCACTACCTATGGTGTGCTGGCAATGCGTGGTGTGCACTCTGGTTTTATAGCACTGTGCCATAATGACCCTGATTATCTTTGTGTGATTCATCAGCAGACCTTGCCTAAATAAGTTGTGGACTTTTCTCACATAATGACACTGGTGGCTAAACTGATAAAGTCGATACGAGCAAATGCACTTCAGCATCGCTGAATTTTACACATTTTACAAATGTGTACTGCAATCCTTTTTAATCCAACTATCCAGTGTCGCCCAGAAGATGATGGGTTCTCTTCCTTTCCTAGGAAGTTTTATCCTTGCCACTGTTCATTTGCACAATTGCTCATTAGGCATCTAAATCTGCAGTCAGATTCCTCTAAAGATGCGTTTTCTACTGTTAAAAGTGCTTTACAAATAAAATTCAATTTCTTTGTTTTCTGAGCACCAATTGGTCATCCAACAGTTCGGCAACTTCAACTTGCTCTAAGTTCAATTGCCTTGCTGTGTTTAGATGGGGTCCATTGCATACAACGTCATTGTTGCTTTTGCAAATTTACACACCTCTGCAATCTTAAATGACAGATTCCATTCCATTCCATTAGGTTTCCTCACCCTGTTGTATATTTCCTGAAGTGTTATCTCTCCCTGAAGAGCAAACATAGAAAAAGGATAAAGCCAAAATTTGCTACAGCCCATTTATAGAAGAAAATTGACTCAGATTCCTGCAGGTTATAGAGAGTGAGCAACTGCATCATTGATTACTATTGATTGGAAATGCAATGTTTCAAACCACAAGACCTTGCAGCAGACAACTGAGCTGAGAAATTACAATTAAATCCCTCCTTGATTAATTATATTGCCCTCTGCCTGTCCTTTTTTATACTGAAATTGTAGTTGTAGTCCCCTCACCAAGATGGCGCCGCAGAAGGCTGACACGGTGTGTTGGTGTGTGTTGTTTTGTTTTGTTTTGTTTTGTGTTTTAACTCTGTTTCTTGCGATGGTACTCGTATCTCATTCACCAGTTAAGACCTCGTGAACCTAAGAGGAACGACACCATCAGACTTATTTCCTACATTTCTTCTTCCTTTACTGGAAATATTGGACAATTTAGTGAAAGGTGCGATCACCTTTGCTCACGCAGCGAAGCGCTGTAGGAGGGGGAAACGGGCCGGTGCGCTTGTGCGTCTTCGCCAGCGAGGATTACGCACACCGTTACCGGGAATATTTCTCTCCAACGTTCGCTCACTGCCCAACAAACTGGAGGAATTTCAGCTGCTGTTGGTGAGAAACAGGGATTTTTATTCGTCTACTGTTTTGTGCTTCACGGAGACGTGGCTCTGCGGATTAATACCGGACTCTGCGCTGCAGCTGGTGGGCTTCCAGCTTTTTAGAGCGGATAGAGACACGGATCTCTCCGGAAAAACTAAAGGCGAGGAATCTGTTTCTACATCAACAGCGGCTGGTGCAGAGACGTGACAGTGATCCAGCAGCACTATTCCCCTTACCTGGAATATTTCTTTTTAAACTGTAAGCCTTTTTATTCACCCCGTGAGTTTGCTTGATTCATTCTGGTTGGTGTTTACATCTCACTGCAGGCCAACGTGCAGGACGCGCAGCGCATGCTCGCCGACCAGATACAGTGTGTGGAGCAGACCAACCCGGACTCCCTAGTTATTGTCCTTGGTGACTTTAATAAAGGGAATCTCACTCATGAATTACCTAAATACAGACAGCATATTAAATGCCCGACCAGAGGGGAGAACATTCTGGATCACTGTTACACCACAGTCAGGGATGCCTATCACGCTGTCCCCCGTGCTGCACTGGGACTCTCTGACCATGTCATGGTCCACCTGATCCGCGCCTACAGGCAGACAATAAAGCTCTGCAAACCCGTAGTGAGGACATCAAGGAGGTGGACCAATGAGGCCGTGGAGGCTCTCCAGACGTGTTTGGATTCCACTGATTAGGATGTGTTCAGGTCTGCTACCAACAATCTGAATGAGTACACAGAGGCTGTAATGTCATATATCAGCTTCTGTGAGGATTGCTGTGTTCCATCAAGCACCAGGATGAGTTATAATAATGACAAACCCCAGTTTACAGCCAAACTCAGACGGGTAAGGCTGGCCAAGGAAGAAGCGTTCAGAAGTGGGGACAAAGTTAGATTTCACTGCAAGGCAGTGAAGGAGGCTAAACGACAGTACTCAGAGAAGCTCCAACACCAGTTCTCAGCTAACGACTCTGCGACTGTCTGGAAAGGACTTAGACAGATCACTAACTATATGACTAAACACCCCCCCACTCCTTCAACGACCGACACCTAGCCAACGACTTGAACGAGTTCTACTGCCAATTTGAAAGACAAAAGGACAGTCCTGACACCATCCCCCACGACACCTCCCTACAGCCACAGCCACTGTGCATCATCTCCACCTACCCAACCACCCCATCAAGCTTGAAGCACTTTGCTGATCGGCTGTCTCCAGTGCTCACAGACATTTTTAACACCTCACTGGAGACATGGCATGTGCCATCCTGCAGCAAGACCTCAACCATTATCCCTGTCCCCAAGAAGCCAAGGACCGCAGGACTTAATGACTACAGACTCGTCGCCCTGACCTCTGTGGTTATGAAATCCTTTGAGCGCCTTGTGCTTTCACACCTCAAAGCCATCACAGACCCCCTCCTGGATCCGCTGCAATTTGCCTACAGAGCCAATAGGTCTGTAGACAATGCAGTTAACTTGGCCCTCCACTACATCCTCCAGCACCTGGACTCCACAGGAACATATGCAAGGATCCTGTTTGTGGACTTCAGCTCTGCCTTCAACACTATCATCCCGGCTCTACTTCATGAGAAGCTCACCCAGCTAGGCGTGCCTGACTCCACCTGCAGGTGGATCACTGACTTCCTGTCTGACAGGAAGCAGCATGTGAAGCTGGGTAAACACATCTCTGACTCACTGACTATTAGCACCAGATCCCCCCAGGGCTGTGTTCTTTCCCCCATGCTCTTCTCCCTGTAAACCAACAGTTGCAGCTCCAGTCACCAGTCCGTCAAGCTTCTGAAGTTTGCGGATGACATCACCCTCATCGGACTCGTCTCCAAGGGAGACGAGTCTGCCTACAGGTGGGAGGCTGACCATCTTGTTACCTGGTGTAATCAGAACAACTTAGAGCTCAACACCTCTAAGACAGTGGAGATGGTTGTGGACTTTAGGAGGAACTCAGCCCCATGGGCCCCCATTACCCTCTGTGGCTCCACAATTGACATTGTGGAGTCTTTTCGCTTCCTGGGTACTATCATCTCCCAAGACCTTAAGTGGAAGCTGAACATCAGTGCCCTCATCAAGAAAGCACAACAGAGGATGTACTTCCTGCAGCAGTTGAATAAATTCAATCTGCCAAAGACAATGATGATGCACTTCTATGCAGCCATCATTGAGTCCATCCTTACAGCCTCCATCACCATTTGGTACGCTGCTAGCACTGTCAAGGTCAAGGGCAGGCTGCAGCGTGTCATTCGTTCTGCAGAAAAGGTGATTGGCTGCAATCTTCCGTCGCTCCGGGACCTGTATGTCACCACGAGTTTGAAGCGAGCTGGAAAGATTGTGGCCGATCCCTCCTACCCCGGGTATATTATATTTGAGTCACTCCCATCTTGCAAGAGATGCCACTGTTGACTCCATGCCACTGTTCTCTCTCTGCTGCAATGCTCTTTTTTATTTATATCTATTTTATTTTTTACATTTTGTATTTTTATGTATATTTTATAATTATACATACTATGCACATATACTACTTATATTGTTTAGACCTGTACTTAAAATTTAACTCCGCTTAGGAAACGTGTGACGTGCACCAACTACACCACAACAAATTCCTTGTATGTGCTAAAAACAGTACTTGGCAATAAAACCCATTTCTGATTCTGATTTCTGATTCTGATTCTGAACACTGATCTGCCTTACACTTCCCTCAGAGTATATATTAGTATCTGTATGAGATGACAATTAAACCATCCTTGATTTGAGTCCAGAACATATGTTTATGTCTCAAAGCCTTGCAGATGAAGGCTTCTGGGAGTGTAAAAGTTGCCAAGATGTAAGAATGAATGGGGCAAGCCAGATAGCATGGCAATCAGGAGTGCTTCATACAACATAGAGTAGGAACAGAAGGCAATATAAAGCATGAGAGAAAATAATGTGATATCTAAAAGAATTGATAAATAGGGAATGACAGGTCCATAACCGCCCATGTGTTACGGATCAGATCTAACCCTGCAATGCTAAATACATTTACATTTACATTTATTCATTTAGCAGACGCTTTTATCCAAAGCGACTTACAAGTGCACACTCATACACCAATGGTAGCAGCTTCCATGCAAGGTGCTAGCTTGCCATCGGGGGCAACTTAGGGTTCAGTGTCTTGCCCAAGGACACTTCGGCATGGGATCACCCGGGCCGGGATTCGAACCGCCAACCCCACGATTAGCGGACAACCCGCTCTACCGACTGAGCCACAGCCGCCCTATATATACTCAGAAAGAGGAGAGGGAAGCCTGAAGCAGGAGGAGGATCACAGAGAGTACTTCTTACACCCAATGACTACTTTAAACATTTATGGCTGCATTAAGGTTGTGTTCATATTGACACATTTCTCTTTAATGCTCTTTCTGCCTGCATTTCTCTACAGAAATCTTCTACAGAAGGAAAACTTCTACTAAGTATATGTAAATGCAATTGAATAAACCACACACAGAGTTCCTGTTGTCTTCAGACAGATGGTAGATGGCAGTCAGGATTTAAAGAAAACTAAAGTGAAACTAATATATTAGCTCTGTATACACAATTTATGTTCATATGCACATTAATTTTAGTTTGTTACTAATGTGGTGTCTCATTCACCTTGTGGCCTGACCATCTGCAGCTTCAGCCTCACCAAAATCCTACCACTTATGCATTACCACAAAAAAAAGAAAATTCAGTGTCTCCAAACACAAAAAGATAGGTTCAAAAACACATATGCATAAGCATATGACTACTGTAGTGTTTCCTTTAATAGCTCTTTTACACCTCTCTTAACCACATGGATTGTGTTTACAGCATGGTTGTGTTAAGACAGTTTATTTACAAAATGGTCAAAATATTACTACATCCAGTATTTTATTAGCTGAAACTGTTATTGTTACGGCAAATACACCAGACAATACAGTATGTAGAGATGTCACAGAGAAATTCTTAGCAGTTCCAAATGCAAAGGGAGCTTTCATGCTAGCATGATTACAGAAGCAGAATGTCTGGGGTACCCGATGCATTTCTATATTGACAAGTGCTTTTTATCTCTCTCCGTATCCCTTGCCTCACTGTAGAATTAGGTACATGCCTCACTGAACTACCATCCCAATTTAAAAAAAGTTGTGACAGTATGGAAAATGCAAAAAAAATTAAATTAAAATTGAAAATTCACCCTGTTCTGTTTTAATTTGTGAATTTAATTTATTTTAGAAAAAATGCACTCATTTCAAATCTGATGACTGCGGCACACTCCAAAAAAGTTGGGACAGCCAACTGTTTACAATTACATTCTCAATCGGAGTCAGGTCAGGACTGCAGGCAGCCCATGCTAGCACCCACACTCTCTGCTTATGCAACCATTCGTTGGTAATCCAGGAAGAATGTGATTTGGTATAATCCTGCTCTGAATGGCAGCATGTGTTGCTCTAAAATGTGTACATATCTTTCTGCACTAATGGTGCCCTCAGAGATGTGCAAGTGACCCATACCATGGGCACACCCCATACCATGACAGATGCTTGCTTTTGGTCCTGACACTGATAACAGCTTGGAATGTCCTTTTCCTCTTTGGCCCCGGAGAACAGGACGGCTGTTTTGTCTAAAAACTATTAGAAACGTTGAGTCTTTGGTCCACAAAATACGATTCGACTGTGCTACTGCCCATCTCAGATGAGACCGAGCCCAGAGAAGTGTGTGGCGCTTCTTGACAGTGTTGATGTACGGCCTCTGTTTTGCATAGTAAAGCTTTACCTTGCATCTGTGGATGCAGTGGCGAATGGTGTTGACTGACAAAGGTTTTCCAAAGTATTCCTGAGCCCATGTAAGGATCTCCATTACAGACTCATGACGGTTTTCAAGACGGTGATATCTGAGAGATCGGAGATCACACTCATTCCGAAGTTGTTTTCGGCCTCGCCCTTTACACACCGAGATTTGACCGGATTATTTGAATCGTTTAATTATATTGTGCACTGTAGAAGGTGAAATGCCTAAAATCCTACCAATTTGTCTTTGGGGAATGCTGTTCTCAAAGTGTTTGATTATTTGCTGATGCATCTATTGGCAGATTGGCGAGCCTCTACCCATCCTTGCTCTTGACGAACTAGACCTTTTTTGGTGGCTCCTTATATACTATGATTAGATGATTATCGCACTTGTTTCACATCACCTTCTTATTTCAACTTGTCACAATTAGCATTAAATTGCCCCTGTCCACACACAGTGGCTTAGTGGTTAGCACATTTGCCGCACACCTCCAAGGTCAGGGGTTTGATTCACACCATGACCCTGTGTGTGCGCAGAGTTTGCATGTTCACCCTGTGCTGCGGGGGTTTCCTTTTCCTCTGGTTTCCTCCCCAGTCCAAAGACATGCATGGTAGGCTGAATGGCATGTCCAAAGTGTCCGTAGTGTATGAACGTGTATGTAACTTTGCTAATGCAATGGATTGGCACCCTGTCCAGCGTGTACCCCGCCTTGTGCCTGATGCTCCCTGGGATAGACTCCAGGTTTTCCATGACCCTGAAGAAAGGATAAGCAGTATAGAAGATGGATGGATGGATGGATGGATGCCCCTGTCCCAATTTATTTGGAGCGTGCATCCTTTTCAAAACATTTACCTTCAAAAAACTATGCAGTTGATTAGGTAATACATCAAATACCTTGTCATTATACATTTGTTGTTTAAATACAACTCAAAGTACATTCACTCCTCTTTATTTTCAATAGCATTTTGGGTCCCATATGCTTAGCTGCTAGACCTACATTGGGTTGTCATAGGTCTGTCGAGGTCCTTCTAGTAGGAGCCCACAAGCCTGCTACATGCCTACAAAGTCCATGTGCTACAGAATGGACAGACATCAGTTCTCAGTCCCTGCACAAGCATGAATGAAACATTATGTCAAAAACAGACAACCTTGGTGAAACTGTGTTTCTGAGAACCATTGATAATGACAAGGGCTCTTTAGTTTGTTAAACCTGAAACACATGCTTGAGGAGAAACCAGTCATGAGAGAGTCCATCCACTTTATGCAGAAGATAATATTCAGATTGAACCAGTCCCTACACTGAGGCAAATTTTAAGAATGCTTGTATCGTCCAAGGTTTGGCGCATCCCAATCACAGAAAATGAGTTTAGCACTCAGTATGAAGGAATCACCTTGAATGACACT
Source organism: Noturus placidus (assembly GCA_022414735.1). Taxonomy (NCBI): domain Eukaryota; kingdom Metazoa; phylum Chordata; class Actinopteri; order Siluriformes; family Ictaluridae; genus Noturus; species Noturus placidus. The sequence continues at coordinate 5,445 of JAFFST010020212.1, read as the reverse complement.
CTGCTGACCAGCCCGGACTTATGGCATTTGAATATGTCTTGAGTTTACAGATAGATTAAATTAAGAGGTGACCTATAATTTTCATTATTTGAACTCTAGGGTGGTTCACGTAGAAGTGACTGAAACATCAACCTCAAACTCCCTCAAGTAAGTAACAATTACATCAGATGTCTCAGATATAGAAGAAAATTACATACATGACCAAGGTTGTACATTGACATTGAATGAATCTCATTCATCCCATATGGCTAGAGTGTGGGAAAGGATGATTGGTGATTGGATTCTTGACATATTCTGTGTGCAGTGGTGTTGAAAAACTGCACTACTCATCTCTCACATGAGGTCTTTATCACACTGATGACTGTGGTCATCAGAAATTCTTTCTCCTGCATTGCGCCTGACTAAAAAAGACCAGTAGTACCCATTGGAGATTTACAAATGTTTCGTGGAGACAAGTACAGTGTCTTACTGTTGTTGTTTTTTTTTTTTTGTATTTTTAAGGGATGGAGACAAACAAGCAAGGAAGTATTTGACAAACGCAACATCAAAAAATAAGATAAGCTGTAAAGGACAATCATTTGAAGTGCAATAAGTGGCCAGTTGGGCTCATTGTGAATCTAACAGTTAATATACCACACAGGGAGTTTTCTGAGTTCTATAACAGGTCATTATAATACTATCTGCTTGAATAGGTTGAATAGTACCAGTATCGTCTTCCATTTTGTTTCTACTTCATAGAAAGCTGGAGTCCAGTATGTAATTCTTCTGAAAGCTCTTGTTACATTCTATGCCTTGGATATTATTTGCATGTAAATTACTCCCATTAAATAGACAATGACGTTAATGATCTAGTTATGCTGGATACCTGTGTCTAAAAAGTTACTGTTGTAAGTCTGTTTCATCGAACATTCAGACAAAAGCCACAGAAGTTACCCCATTCTCAGTCACTGTCTTCCCTTTCTCACTCTGTCACTGAAAGGCTTAATAGGGGTAATAGGAGAGCTGCAGTGCTCTCTTTCTGTCTCACTTTATCTTACTGACCATCCTTGGTTTTCTCAGTGAGAACTGATGCCCTTCAGTAGGGAACTTGACTATTCTACTGCAATCAAAGACTACTGGACTGAAGAAAATGCTAGCCCTTGATCAGTTATTCAATAGCATACTCAACATAAATGTACTCAACACAACTCCTTTTTCTTATACTTAAAAAAATCTAATGGTCTTCCATGCCAAAAATTAGAAAAACAAGCTACATAGTTAACAATGATTAAGTACACAGAATTTCTTTAATCTTCAGTTTTCTTTTTTAGGATTTTGTGAGTGTATTGGAAGAGACACTGCTTCTGCACTCTTGCCGTTTGCATAAAACGGGCTGTATCAAATAAATACTGAGGAAATTCTTGTCAATGGTAAATGATTATACATTATAGATGTGGCAGATAATCAGTATAGGTCTAGTAATGTTTATTGCATAAAATTTACAACGATTTATATAGAAATTGAAGGCAATTTAATACTTATTATGTCCTTAACTTTGTACAAATGTAATTTCAGATAAAGACTTTTTTAGGACCTGTAGAGACCCTGTGATAAGGTAATAAGACTGCAAGATAATTATTATTTATAATTATTTATCAATTTGTATAGCGCTTTTTTTTTACAATGGTACATTGTCTCAAAGCAGCTTTACAGAAATATCATTTTTACATTTACAAGCGACTTACTAATGAGACCACATTCACACACCAATGGTAGCAGAGCTGCCATGCAAGGTGCTAGCTTGCCATTGGGGGCAACTTAGGGCTCAGTGTCTTGCCCAAGGACACTTCGGCATGGGATCACACGGGCCGGGATTCGAACCGCCAACCCCACGGTTGGTGGATTAGTGGACAACCCGCTCTACCGACTGAGCCACCGCCGCCCTTAATGATAATGAACATGAAATAAATGAAAATGTAGGTTAATGCCATTCTCTGTGACAGCACCTGGGGGAAAGGTACAAAAGAAGTTTCTGCTAGCATAATCGCTTTTCTCTTCTTTTGTCTGCATGCTGTTCCAGGAATAGCTCAGTTAGAATATTCCAGTTAGCAGAAATCTGAGATTTTGACCTTTCCCACTGAGAATGAAAGAGGAATGGAGTATGAGTGAGAGTGGAGCAAATTATCACTTGAGCCTGGCAACCTGGAATTATTGGAAGAAGGAAATGAACACAACAAGCCTGACAGAGTGTAACTCGTCAAATACATAAAGAAGCCATTTTATTGTTTGATGCATTGAATGATGTTCTCTAATATCAAATAATATACAGTATTATGAATTTTATAAATTGACTCCATCACCCTGATTCCACGAAAAGTCGAATTAAGTGCAAGAGCAACCATACAGAGCTTGGTGCACATCTGGTATATTAGGCTTATTGTGGGTGTGTGTTTATACTTCCCCAAGGGCAAATTCAGAACCTGGCAAGGACATGAATGCCACCTACTCTAGGGGAAATTGATTAGTAAGAAACCTACACATATCATCATGCATGTAGGCAGTTGATATTGCAGCTTGACTTAAATATATAAAAAAAAAAATTCTGAAATGAGGCACTTTGCATCACTCAATCAGAGAGGTCACAAGTGCTTTGTAGATCTTTATTTTCCACTCTTGCTTGAACAAATCAAGTGTTGGAAAGAGTACATAAGACATTTGAGTAAAAGTAATAATTTACTTGACCAAAAAAAAAAAAAAGTAGTGATCAAGAGTATTATTACCGGTAAGAATAAATAAGTCATGTGATAGAACATGACTTAAGTCATGATGAGCAAAAATGGGTTTTGCTACAATTAAAATCAATATGAAATTTGTAAGTGAAATATGATTGTGCGTGAGATATAATTATGGACATTTCACTGTGCTGCTCTATGCACACACATATCTTAAAGGGAGTGAAATATGGTGATTTAATTGGATATTATAGTAGGAGACGTGATCACAGCTCTTATTAAAGTATTCATTCATTCACCTCTTTTGAAATTTATTGCTCTGCATTACAAAATTCAGTGGTCACAAAAATACCAAAATGATACCTTGGATTTGCATGTGCCCCATGAGCCCAAAAAAATCCACAAAGAAAAAACAATCGAGCCCTTTCTAAAGGTATGAAAAAAACTCTTGTTAAGATTGAATCAGATGATCTGAAACCTCTTTTATTCGGTAAGTATAATAAGAACTACAGCTACAGCAGATAATACAGCACCTATGATGGGGTTTGGCTTTTGCTTAAGCTTGCCCGCATAAATTGCATTATTATCTCTATTCATGGGAAGAAAAGAGAGAACAAAAGACAAAGAATGGTGGTGTTGAATGCTTGACTGTTCCTCCTCAATGTTGCATCAGTGACACTTGTATGGACAAGAGAGAATGTGCTTTTATATCCAAAATACTTATCCAAGACACTTATCATCATCGCAGAGGACAGAGGTTGCCAAGTTGCAAGTCTAATTTCCGGCTGTGTCTACTTTGCTACCTGAAAGTACAAGAGGTTTTGTAATCCAGATAAAACTTCGCTTTGACTGACTATGGCATTTGCTTAAGTTATGTTAACAGTCCTGAAAAAAAATCTAATTCATAAATATATATATATATATATATATATATATATATATATATATATATATAT